>JADRCH010000246.1:1333893-1356963 GCA_019843965.1 Rhynchomys soricoides | reverse complement strand
CTGGGGGGATTCTGAGAATGCCTGTGTTAGGGGAAGAAAGGGAAGAGGAGATGCCCATAGTCAGTAATTAGCTAGTGACATCGTCATAAACGAGGAGAGAAACAATGACAACGTACCAGAGTGACCCTAACTCTGGGCCTTGATGCAAGTTTTCCCTTCATAACTCTTCCCTTGGCCAGAGTTGCATATCCTACATTACCCTTGTACTCAGCAGCCTATACACTCCTGAAGCCAGGGGTCCAGGGGTCTAGCCTAGAGTCACAACATCTCACAAAATAAAAGACCTAGGTCTGTCTGCTCAGCACATTGCAAATGAAGGATCTGAGTGTGAGAGCTGATGCATTTACTCAACAAATGTTTACTGAATACCTGCTTTGTTCTAACATAGCTCTCAGGCTGGGGGGAAAGACGAGATACCCTGTTCTTCAGAGGCCTACACCCAGAAGAGATCGTAGAAGGGCTGGAGAGATGGTTCAGCAGTTGAGAACCTGCTGTTCTTCTGGTGTCCTGGGTTCAATTCCAAGCACCTATATGACTGTAACAACTGTAACTCCAGTGCCAGGAGACCCAGTGTCCTCTTCCAGTCTTCATAGGCACCAGGCACTTACATGGTGTACAGACATACATTCAGGCAAATCACCCATCCATATGCATAAAATAAAATTTAAATGTATAAAACCTATTATCAAAAATCTGTCAGTGGCTTGCCAAAAAACACACAGGTAAAGTGGACAGAGAGACACTTGAGAATACTGGAGGTCAGGGTCAGTGTTTGTGGGCTTATCCTGAGATCTGCAGGTGGCAGAAGAAAATATACAAGAAATTAGAAGCAGAGGCCCAGAGATGAGTCCATATGAATTTGCTTAGTTGAGGTAGGGATGAATATTCTTTAGGTTCAGGAATGGAGGTCCATAGCCCAGCTTCCGCTATAGCAGACCCTGGGCTTGTTCAGTGTTGGGCATTTACCTCCCACATGCTCCCTGTACTGTAGGGTACTTGGAGACACCAGTATCATTTCCTGGCTAGTACAGCTGTAGTGGGGTGGTAAGGTAGAAACATGGAGTCAGAAGGTTGTGATAGAGCAGTCTATGTGGCCTGGAAACACACAGAACACTAGGAGGTGGCCTGAGATAAGACGTAACCCTTAGTGAGTTCTCTTGTGCCTCTCTCTGAAAGGTCCCCCCACTTCTCAGTGATGCTATGAATCTATTAATGGGGTAGGCCATTTCTGATATCTAAACTGCCAAGACCAACCACTTCCTCAAAGCCCTGCCCATCCTCCCAGAATACCTTGCATTAAGGACCAAGCATTTAACGCAGCGGTTCTCAACCTTCCTAATGCTACAGCCCCTTAATACAGTTCCTCCTCACGCTGTGGTGACCGCAACCATAAAATTATTTTCATTGCTACCCCTCATAACTGTGATGTTGCTATTGTTACAAATTACAATGTAAATATTTGTTTTTTCTGATGGTCTTAGGTGACCCCTGTGAAAGCATCACTAGACCCTTAAAGGGCTTGTGGCCCACAGGTTGAGAACCACTGCTTTAACATGGTGAGGCACGATGACAGAATTCCATGCCCAAATGATGACACATAGCACATATGCACTCAGAACAGGGATGTTACGTCCCTCCCAAGGACTTGAGATGGTTATACATTTCCTGGAGGGCACCAAGGTATCTTGCTGTACAAAGCACCTTGCTTGTTTGACTCGATTTTCTTTTTCTTCTCTGTGCACACTCCCCTCTGATCTGAAACACACCACAAGATGCACATTTGGAAAACAAGCAAGCAGTTCAGCACATCCCATCCCCTGTCAATCCCCAGCTTCCTTGGTGAGGCCCCGGGGCAGATTTCCTGGGCCCAGCCCAACATTGGCTTCTTCACCTCTCCTTGGCAGGTTTCAAGCGTTTCAAACACGGGCAAAGCAGGTATTTCCCAAGACAGCTCCTACATATGTGGCAGGGATTGCGTTTTAATAAGGGCTTTCAAAAGCAACCTTCTGCTTCTGAGCTTTGCAAAACACTGCTCTATAAAAAGTTAGCGAGCCCCTCGCAGCGAGCCTTGTTAGCTCCCCTTGCCATTCGCTTCCTGTTCGTTCCACGATTAAACATTTTGCCCCCAATGATACGAAGCATTTTGTGAGAGCAGAGCGATCTTGCTACGAAACGCGGGGATTTAGAGAGAGCATTTTCTTTCTCCCAACCCCTGTTTCTCCAGACAAATAGGAGATTTACAGTAATGAATGCCATTTAGTTTAATCTATAAATGTTTGAGGAAGTGATGTTGTTTGTTTTAAGTACTGCTCTCAGCGAGAAAATGCAGAGGCCCCTCCAGTTTCTGACTTTATTCTCAAGAGCTAATGAACTGAATTCTTAGTAAACATTGGCAAAAAACGCCTATGAGGAGCCGATAGAGATGCTGTACGTGGAGGGGCATGGAGAAGGGGCTAATTTTACACAACTGACTTGATCACCTTCTTGGATCACTGGAATTAAAGATTAATCAGCCGTGTTTAGCAGCTAGTGAAGCCTGTGACACTCCAGCACTGTCACTGTCTTTGTTTTGTTTTGTTTTAAAGCCTTTTTTAAAAAAAGTCTTTTCCTTCCTTCTTTGTACCCCCCATTCGCACCCCATATCTCTCCTGGGGTTAACACTCTCTACCACATTTAACTGCTCCTCGATCATCCACGATGGGGTCAGAGGTAGTCTTTATGGACTTTTACAATTAATACTAGACAGGTCTTTCCTGACATGCCCTTGCTTCGGCTGCCGTGTTCCGCTGTTTAATTGTAGAGGTGGCCTCTTGTGGCCGTATGCTCCCAGTGCTTAGCAAAGGTTGGAAATATGGATGTTAGGAGAAAAACTGGCAGATGGCTGACAATGCATTTTTACTCATAACACACTGGTAAAACTTTAACTCAGAAGATTTAGTGCAAGAGCGTTCCAGCCAGCAAGCTGCAGCCATATGCAGATTTTTTTCAAACTTCTAAACTGATGGTTTTGCAAAGTGTGCATAAGCAGCCTTTATTGATTATGATGTTAAAAATTGAAAGCGTCAGTATCATTTAGCTCTAGACAGTTTTAAAGGAAAAATGAACATTCGTTTTCATTATGAACTACAGAAAGGCCAGGGGCTGACGAGGGCCACATTCATTATTTCTTCAATTCAAGAGAGAGATTCTCTCAAGTAGGTGTCTCTTCAAAAGGGGGGGGGGGAAGGCTGTTCACTTGATGGGTGTGAATCAAGAGGTATTCCCTAATTCAAGGTGAGCTTGTGTGTGGCACATAGGAGTGACTTGTTGGTGGGTGGTGAGGCCCTGATGCTGGACCACTTCTTGGTATTTATAAACGCACCCAGCATGTGTTGATCTCATTCAAAACTGTATAGATAACAGACTCTGACGAGAGCCCAAGAGACCAGGACAGGAGAGCTTGTAGCTTGTAGCATGTGATGTAATTCACCGTACAGACCATGATGGCAGCTCACCTAGCTAAGTCCAGCAGCTTCCCTTTCTAAGCCATTTTTCCTTCTTTGTCTGTGTCCAGAAATAAGAAGCAGGTTGCTGGGTTTGGCTCTTGGACTACGTGGATGTTCGTGGCATCTGCACAGGATCACACCACAGTTCCCCCTCTGCTGAGTTAATGTTTAAAAGGCCCAAAGGCCATTTGTTTCTATTACAGCTTAATGGCTTAATATTTTCTCTTAAAATGGGAAATCATTGTTAGATTGGAGAGAAAAACAACAATAGCAAGAACAAAAGAACAAGGAATAGAGAAATCGCTGTTAGCTCAGACAATCTCCTCCCCTCTGCAGGTAAACACATACACCCAGCCCTCCATCCTGGGTTTCAGGTGTTGCTTGCAGCTGCAGGAGAAATCAGAGCTCCCAAAGACAGCTCTGAAGCAACTCCATGTTGATGAGATGGTGACAAAGATGCAAAGAATCTGACATAGGTAAAGAAAATGGAGTGAGAATATGTTCTCAGAGAAGATGCCAGTGTGCCGGTTAAAACATTGTTTCTGTACTCCAGGTGCTGCTGCAGCCTCAGTTGGAAGAGTCTTGGGCCCTCAGTTACTTCTTCAGCTTCATTTTAACAAATTGGATGGAGACTTGAAGTACTGATTTGATTGCCAGTCACTAATGACTTGCCCCCAAATCCCCAATGAGCCAGGAAAGAACTCCTCAGATGAGTTATTTTCTTTATGGGAAGACAGGAAGTGCCGCCATATTGGATGGTAGACATTTCTGCTCAACTTACTAGCATCCTACATATGCCTAAGAGAAATAACCATGTCCTGTACTTTGCTTCTCAATCTGGAGTTAAAGGGTTTGTCACCACAGAAGGTACAGGTGGTGTCAGATATGTGAGTATATACACAGGCTTTCAACCCAGAGGTCAGAATTAACCAGCATAAAGAAACTGAATAACAAGATAATGATGGTTAGTGTCTGTTCTGGAGGTGTTGGTACTGACTTGCAAGTTGTTAGCATCAACCTGGAGATAATGAAACATTTGGATAAGTGAAGTAGAGTCATCATTATGGATAGAACCTTCCTTCCCAGTCACAGGACTCTTTGCTTCTGGGCAATAGATGCAGGTAAATTCATCACCAAGAGGCTTCATAGCATCATAGGGCCATTACACAAGCTTAATTACCAGTGGGTTTAATGGAGAGCTCTCACCCAGTGCCCTGACAAGTGATGGAGTAACTGGACTAGTATCAGTCAGACTTTATTTTCTGTAGGATTGGGCAATTTGATTGCCAGCAACTGAGAGCTGTGGAAGAACTGGCTCCATTCCCTGGCTGAGGGATCTAAAGGCTGGGCAAACATTTGCACAGCCACTAAAGTTGAGCCCTGGTCTTTTTTTCTTTTTTGTACAAAGTTATTTTATAAAGTGGACAGGGACATACACTTTGCCATAAAGTAACATTTTGCTGGGTGCATCAGTTTTATGACATGGGGCCTCTGGGACCACATATTTACATGAGATCTGCTCATGTGAGGACTGAGCTAGAGGCATCAAGATCTGACTTCTCTGGGCTCCAGTTAAACTGAGATTATCTATTTATAGCCTGTTGGTACTGGTCTCTGAGAGCTGACCTGAGAACTATGAAGATCCAGAAACCATTCAATTCCAGTGCACCCCTCATCTCTTACATGGCTCCAGGCAAGTGTAGGGGTGGAATGGACCATCTTTACTGGTCCAAAATTTGAATTAACTAATGCTTATTGGATGGTGAATTATAACAGAAACTGTTAATGTGTGGGAGAGCCACATGAATATCAAACAAATTCATTATGATCGGTGCTATTACAGTGAATACCAAATGAGCTCATAATGACGGGACAATGAAACTGTTACCAATAGATTTTATTTCTGTAACAAATCCTCCATGTAAGAGCCCCTCCTGTAGTGTTAATTCTAATATAAGTTTGCATCGGAATATTAGCCTCATCCAGTAAATTATGGTTTCCAATAGCCACACCATAATGTCTAGGGATGTATTTTGTATTAGTTGGTGTTCTCTGTGCTAAAAGTCCCCTCTGGCCCCTCACTTCCATGGCCACTCAGAAGGCTCACCTCTTACTTCAAATAGTCAAGTATTCCTGGTCAATCAGTTGGCTCAGCATTCCTGGTAGCAACCTTAGTGCAACAGAACAGCATGAGAAATCTAATCCATCAAAATAGATGGGACATACACTTTTGAGAGAGTTTCTCTTTCACCTAGCAGGAATACAGCCCAAGTCAACAGACACTCAAATCCTCCCTGGAGATGAAGGCTTGATTTCTCTTGGCAGACACCTGGAATCTTGTAGGGATTACAGTTTTTAAACCCAGTGTCTCCAACTGGTCTAAAAAGAGATCTAAGAAGGAGGTCCCCAATGCTGCTCTGGGCTATAGCGTGGCAACTGTAATTGATGAGAAATTTTGTGGGAGCAGGAAGGCCAAGATGAAGCTTGTTATGGGCGAGTTTCTGGTGCTCTAAGTGGCTTGGGTGGGTTAAAAGTTAGAGAGAGACACACAAAGACAGCAAGACAGAGGCAGAAGCAGATGGAGGGAAGGAGAGAAGAAGGAGGAGGAGGAGGAGTTGGAGGAGGAGGAGGAGGAGAGAGAGAGAGAGAGAGAGAGAGAGAGAGAGAGAGAGAGAGAGAGCGCGCGCAGGCGAACCCTTGAAGAATCAGAGAGGGGATCCATTCAATGTCTTGAGACCAGATTTGTGGAAGACCCAAGAGTTCAGGGCTGTCACTCACCTAATAGCAAAATTGTAGCTTCCCCTCAGATTAAGTTCTCACTAAATATTTGAATGAATACATTTTTTTCCTTTTTGTATATATTTTATTCGCTGGTCCAAGGACCAAATGTTGGAGGCCAGCGATTAACAAGGCTTGTATTTCCTTGCTCTTTCCTGCTTCTCATTCCTCCAGGCTGCTCAGTCACTCTCCGAGAGGTAATGAAGAATCTTTTAGTGCTCCCAAGAAGACCCTGAAGAATTCCACAGACCCTTTGTGTCAGAGTGGTTAGCAATGAAAACAACATACTTGGTCTGCTGTTGCTTGTACACTGAATGCCTTAAGAAGGACAGAGCAGCTTAACAAGTCCTCATTAAAAGACCCTTAGTTCCTCTTCAGTAAAAACAGGGATGGCATTAGTCACACCTTCAAAGTGTTCTAGATTGATCACAAATGCTTGCACACACACACACACACACACACACACACAAGGGTGCTCTCTCGCGCACACACACCATCTTAAAACAAAATTTCAACTGGCTGATTCCCAGGCTTACAGTTAGCTCTCTATCAAGAATTAATGCAACATCATGCACACACCATTACTGAAAAATTCTCCGCTGTTTTTTGCCAAGTGTCCCTATATAATAGTTTTATCACAAGTCTGACAGCCTCCATAAAAATTCCAGGCATTCTATATCAACAGCCCTCTTTGTACTAAGTTATTAAACATTAAATTTTTATTCGTCATTTGTATTCTGTTATGCAAAATAAGCTCCTTGATAAGATGTGTCTTCTTAATTGGGCCCTTGATGCTTCTTGGATCGGAGTTGTCAGATTAGCTGGAAGAAGAGGCACTGCATTGAGCCAGCGAGCTACCAGGAGACCAATAGCTTTGTAACAACGATATTAAGTTAGAGAGGCCAAGTGGAGGGCAGCACCAGGCTCAGGTGAGGCTTTGCATCTGTGCATGTCTTATGCTCAAGCACTTTTCTCCTGGCATCAGCAGGGCTGATGGAAATAGATTTGTTTGTTGTTTACAGCATGCAGCTGTGGGCAATGCTGCACGGGAGTTGTATAAGATTGAAGCAAATTTGTACTGAGACGAAAATATTGAGCTTTGCTCCCGTCAGCAGTCTCTGGAATCTTATTGTCGAAAACTTTATCTAGCTGTAACCTTCCCCAGGGTGATTTTCATTTGCAGCTGCCCTGTTCGGTCTCTCATCTCCTGTCCCTGCTCCCCCCTTCAGCCTCAACTGCCACTGCGGCTTTAGTACTTAGCTGGAGCCAGCCAGCCCTAGGCCGAGCACAGGCTCTTCCTGACAGGGCCACACACTCGGACCTGGTGACAGGGCGGCCATTTTCTCTCCTAAGCCTGGCTTCATGCTGCCTCCTGCAGCTGGCGCCTGCTGCCTCTGGTCACCTCCCTCTTTGCCCTCCTGTATGCTGTCTAGATGGGCTCTGATCATCTAGAGGGTCACCCACTTGCCAGTTCAGCCTACAATATTTAGGCAGAGGGAAAGGCAGCTAATAAAATGCCTGTGTGCCTTTGAAAAGCAATTTTACTTTTACCGTATGATGTCTATTTTGGTACCTGCAAGTTTCTCTTTGTCTCTGACGATTTGGGGAAGAAAATGAAAAGGATTTCCTTGTTCCTGCCACTGCCCCAAAGAGACAAAAACCAAAGACCAAATTTTCAGGGGTCTTAGGACAATTTCAGTGGGATAAAATGGGGATATATGCCACCATGTGGTCAGGTCCAGGTGACCTGGAGACAAGGCGGGCTGATTTCTCTGGGAGAGCTCCTTTGTGTCTTTGAAAAGCAGAATGTGTGTGCAACATATATGTATGAGTGAATCTTTCTTTATATATGCTTGTGTGTGTATGTTCATGTGCAGACGTCTGCAGATGTCTGCCTATTTTCAGGTATGTGTCTGTGTGTAGCTGTACGTATCTAGATGTACATGTACATATCTATGTGTCTTTGTATTGTGTATGTGTCTATGTTTGTGTGCATCTCTGTATGTGTATGCATGTATAACTATGTCTGGGTGCATTTGTGTGTGTGTATTGATGTATGTTTAAGTACATGTGTGTTCATATATATGCAAACTTTTGTATCTCAATAACTGTGTATTTGTGTATGTCTCTGCACGCCTTTAAGTATATACATGTATCTGTCTGTGTGTGTGTACATATCTACATATATGCATGTGTCTCTTGTATGTATATATGTATGTGTATTTGTTTGTATGTAATTTATGTGTCTCTATATTTTTATTCATGTATGCCCCTCTATGTGCACATGTGTATATGTGTATAACTAAGTTTACCCATGCAGGTATCTGTGTGTGATTTTGTGTCTCTGTGTACAAGTATGCCACCGGTCTCTGATTCCCTGGAGCATGGTGCTTTCATCTTATACAGTAGCATCAGTCCGTGATACTCAGGATGTCTTTGGGGATTGGCTAAGTCCTCCATGGCTGACTCTCCTTGGCCTAGAAGAACATAAACTCTCCAGCTGAAGCTACCACTTGTGCTGAGGTGAACCCTGCCCCTCAGACTTCATGGGAGGATGGTGGTATTCAGCTATTTGTTCGGCCTCAGAGCAGGGACTTTAGCTTTGTTTGAGTGTCTGCATAGAGTAGGCTGCATTCTCTGGCCACCCCATGCTCACCCTACAATGGCTGGGGTGCCTATAAAGCTTAATTTGGCAAATAGTTTCAGAAGTTTCCATCCATGGTCAGCCAGTGTCACAGCATTTGGGTCTAAGGTGAGACAGAACACCATGTTTGGGAGAGTGTGGTGGAACAAAATGGTTTCTCTCATGGTGGCCACAGAGAGGGCAAGAAGGGACCAAGAAGAGATCCCAAGAATATACCCCATTGCCTACTTCGTCAAACAAGGTTCTGTCTCTGGAACTTTCCACTCCCTCCCAATAATGCTCCCAAATTATCAATGGGGTAGCATTAACTAGCTCAAAGCCCTCAAGAGCCAAACATCTGTCCAGGGGTGAATTCACTAGCCCATCATTCTACACCCCAATTTTTGCTTTTCTAAGCAGGACACCAGTGAGTTACCCCTAGAATCACAGTGGTGAAAATGCAATATGTAATTCTATGCTTTCATATAAGTCAAATTATGTGAGATTTCAAGAAGTAGAAAGCCAGTAGCCACCACACATGGCACAGACACAGACAGAACACCACAGCTGATCACAATGCAGAAAACAATTGATGGCAGTGTGCCCAGCCCCTAATGACACACACACAGAACAATCTCTACCTCTAAGGTTTGAGAAACCCTGTAGACAAGGGGACAGAGAGATTGTAAGAACCAGAGGACCAGGGTGTCTCCAGCAAGATGGGTGACTTCTATATATAACAGGGAAGCCACACCCATGAAATCCCAACAGTATCATCATCTGAACAAGCCCAGCACAACCATGGCACCAGCTGACATGCCAACATGGATGTGGGAAACGTAATGAGAACCCACACCTGAATGAAGAGCTACAGGCAATCAACAGCTGCGGAGAGAAGGAGGTCTGCCTTAGACAGAGATGAGCACTGAAATCAGTTAACTAACATCAAGTAGTAAGCCCTAAAAACATACGTATACAAATAACACTTAGCAGATTTGGCAGATTGCATAGATAGATAGGTAGATAGATAGATAGATAGATAGATAGATAGATAGATAGATAGGTGTATCTATAACAGTAGAAAACAGTGAAGAAATAAAAAGAAGACACCACGTTAGGAGGAATTCAGAGAGGTGTGGGTGGCTCTTGGACAAGTTGTCATAAAAATACATTGTAAGAGATTCTCAAAGAATTAATAAAATATAATATTTTTAAAAAAGGAAATAGAAAATACATTTAAATTTGTTGGAACCACTACATAAATAAATATGTGCCTGGTGCCATATCCAGGTATAGAGTCGTAGGCTTCAGAGATGGCTGGATCCTGTGAGCCTTTCTCTGCTTCTGTTCTGCATGCTGCACATGGTCTCATCTGTGGTCAGTTCTCCCTACCCAGCACCAGGCTGACCACCAGCAGGGCAATCTGTACTGGGCAGACCTCCCAACGGAAGCAGCACATCTCAGTCTTCAGCACTAGCTGAGATGTCAGGTTTAGACAACTGTAGAACCTCATTGTGACCAACCCCCAGAACAGATAGAAAGTGAGGGAGGACTTAGTACCCATGGCATGGATAGAAGAAGAAAGTCTGAGCTATTGTTGCAGCTTTGGGGTGAAGCTCCCATTCTGCCTGTGTTCTGGGGCCTTCCTGAGACATCCTCCCAACTTCCTCACCAGACCCCCTTTCACAGACCATGGTATGAACCATGCCCCTGGGACCTTTTTCTGACTCCTGAGTTTATGTCATTCTAGGTCTATGGCTGTTTGTTCTTGCAAGTCTGTTGGCATGTACTCTCGCCTGTCCATGGCTCCCACTATGTCAGCTTTTGCCAGTCCCCAACCCTGTGTAACCTTAAACAGCTTGCTTTTCAAATACCCAGCCCAGGATGACCTCAAACTCATCCTCTTCCTGCTTGAATCTCATGGCTACTGGGATCACAAACCTGTGTCACCATGCCAGACTTCTACATCTTTAGTGATAACACAAGCACCCACAGCACACTGTGGATTCTCCCCAATTGTTGAATTCAGTATCACTTAAGCAGCATAATGAATAACACAGGCTAAAATCACAGCCAAATAGATGGGTAAGTCCCTACCCACTCAGAGCTCTGAACTACCTTGAATGCAAAGGAAATAAAGTGAGCATGCAGAAGATTCAAGACCCTTCAACTTTGTCTTCTCTGATAATATCACAAGATGGGGGGGTGGTTAGAACACCTGCAAATTACCACTAAGAACAAAGAGAGCCAGTGGCCTTTGTTATTAGCTCCCACCCAGGTCCTGAGTCACTGGGGAAATGTGAAGCTTCCATTCTGCAGGTCTCCCTCACACAGACTATGAGACTGATAAAAAGACAGACATTATCTACATTCTAAATACATATAGGTTAATGAAAAGATCACTATATTCTGGTAACCCATAATTCTCCCAAGATAAAGGACTCCCGCCTGTACATTCGAGGGCCAATAGCCACTTGGTTTGGAGTGGCCTTGGTTTCAGCTCCTGGCTGTGTTTTGACATTTCAAATTTGTAGAGGTCATGTGTGCATCGGGAATGGCTTGCTAGAACACTGATGATAATATTCCTGGCAGGCACAGGCTCTGGAAATTCCGGTTTCACGATATCTCATTATCTGCAGGTGCCATAATGGGAAAAGGAATGCAGAGCTGTCAATCACAGAGGAACAGTTGGAAACGCTGCAGTCGCATAAAAGCTTTCCATGACTTAGCCCCTCTGCTCAATGAAGGAGCTCAGAGAGAGCTTTCTTGCAAGCAGCCAGGCTGCATCAAGCAACATGGCGTGGGTAAGGTCATGATGGAGCTGGCACCACTCATAGCTTCACTTGTACCCACATCTGAGTCTCAGGAAGGTGTCTCTGTCTGCAGGGAAGGCACAGGTTCTCTACATCATACCAATCATTGGCATCTCTCTGCTAATGCCATCACATGAGGCATCATCTGTGACCCAATACCAAGACCAAGCTGTACTTGGTTCTCTGCGATCTTTGAGAACTCTGGTGACATAGAAGGGTCTCAGACGGGACACTTGAGAATTTGAGATATTTATAGTGTTGGAGCACTTGCAAGTTAGGTGTCATCAAAGGCAAGCTTAGGGGGAGCCAGAATGCTTTGTTGACATTGTTGTTTGACCCCTCCAAGGATTAATTTGGGTGAGTTTCCAAAACTTCTCAAAAGATGGGCTGGAGAGATGGCTTAATGGTTAAGAGCACTGGATGCTCTCACTGAGGACCTGGGTTCAAATCCAAGCCAACACATGGTGGCTCACAGCTATCCATAATTCATGTTGTAGGAGATCTGGTGCCCCCTCTGGCCTCCACAAGCAGTGCATGCACATGGCACATAGACACACAAGCAGGCAACACACACACATGAATAAAAATTTTTTAAAAACTCAAAAAATTAAAAGAAAATTTCTTAAAACATAGTTAAACATGAAGGCTATGAGGTGTGAACAATTATTTCCAAATCTTGCTGTGCTGTGTGATCAGATCGTATCTCAGACACAACAAGACAGAGGAAGCAATGTGCAGACATGAAGCTGCCAAGTGGGGCACCACAGCTCAGGCACTCAGGGCTTCCCTAACTTCCCTCCATGTGTCTGGCCTGGGCTGGTGCATCACCTCATTCCCTCAAGGACATAAAGGACAAGACACAGCCATGTGAATGAATATACAGGGTTTACACAGACTGAGAACAGGGCCCGTGGATACACACGGCACCCAGGAAGGACAGAGCTCACACAAAAAGCCAAAAGCTAAGTGGGGGCCCTGGGAGTAAGAAGGGCCATCCCTCCTCCCTTTCTTCCCTCCCTGACTCCCTCCCTTCCTCCCTCCCTCCCTCCCTCCCTCCCTCCCTCCCTCCCTCCCTCTCTCCCTTCCTCTTTCTTGCCTTCAAGTGGCAGTTGCATTCAGCTTCAGTGAGATTTCTGCAAGAAGATATGGCTGGCAAGACTTGCCAGCCTTTGTTAAGAAGTTGGACATTCACACTTGCATTTTCAAACTCTACGTAAATCACTGTGACAACTCCTATGTATATATGTACATATGGCTCGGCTTGATCATATTGACCCCCATGAAGCTTTTCACTTTAAATCATTCTGGCAACTTACTTAGCTTTTAACAATAGAAGAAAACAGTATGTCTCGAATGTCCAATTGACAAGGTCTCTAGAGACAAGTAGAAACCCCTCTCTGACAGCAGGACATCAGAAGGCTGTGTCCAGAACTTGTAAGAACCACTTTGTCTATAATGGAAGAACTTCATTTATGGATTACTTTTCCTTTCTTACAGGATGAACACTTGAGCTCTGAATGGCAATCCTCCCCCCCCCCCCCTTCCTCCCCTCTTCTTTCCTTCTCTCTTCTCTTTCCTTCATTGTCTCCCTGTTTCTCCCCCCCCCCCATTCTCTTGGAGTTGTGGGCTTCCACTGTAGATCCGTGCCCTGCTAAGTGTGTCTGGGACAACAATAAAGTTGACCAGTCTTAAAAGCCTTCCTCGCGATCCCTCCTGTGGCAGACACATGCTAGAAAGGAACAGCAGCTGCCTTTGAAGGCCATACTCCAGGACCAACAGGAGGGAGCTCCCTTTTATCCTGTCGGTTAGTTAGTTGTTGATGATGACATATGTCCACTCCAAGGCCCTCCATTTCTCCTGAGGACAGAACAGGCAGGGAAAAAAGCCATGGTAAATGGCTTTCCTCAGCCATGCTGTGCTATGCCGAGGATGGGGGCCGGGGGGGGGGGTGTTTGACCAGGCTGTAGGGTGGGATAGAGATGGAGGTGAGGGAGGGATGGCAAACCCATGTCAGCGCTCAGCCAAGTGATCCGAGGACAACAGACGTAGGATGAAACTCCAGACCCAACGTTTCATTGTCTCCTCATGCTTCGGTTTCCTCTACTGTAAAATGATTCTTAATCCATCCAGTCTGTCAAAGTACAGTCCTAATCGACAGAGATGATACGTATGGAGGAGTTAGACCAGCCAGGAAATGCCAAAATTAGTCAATGAAGAAGAAACAGAAAATTCTTTATGTTAAGTAAAAAACCCTACATCCTGGAGTTGGAGAGACATTTCAGTGACTAAGAGCATTCATTACTCTTGCAGGGGACCCAGGTTTGGTTTCCAGCATCCACATGGTAACTTATAACCACCTGCAAGTCTAGTCCAGGAGATGTGATGCCCTTTATGGCACCCTTGGGCTCCTGTATAAATGTGGTGCACATAAACTCACTCAGGCAAATGCATGAATGAATGAGATATAAATCTTTAAAAATAAAAATTGAAGAGCTGTCTAAACAGGATTTGAGATGTGTCAGGAATTAGTGAATTCTCTGTTCCCAGAAGTGAACTAGCAGAGAGGAAGAGGCTACCTCTCAGAACACCAGTGTCTCAGTGAGTTTTCTGTTACTGTTAAAATAGACACTACTACCTAGGCTAAGCAAGCTACAGAAGAGTTTATTGGGACTTACACTTCCAGAGGGTAAAGTCCATGACCATCATGGCGGAAGCACGGCAGCAGGCAGGCAAGTGTGGCTAGCACTTGAGCAGTTACTGAGAGCTTCCATCTTGATCCACAAGGTGAGGCAGAGAGACTAAGAAGGAATGGCACTTTGGAAACCTCAAGTCTACTTCCACTCCTCCTTCAGCAAAGCTGTACCTCCTAACCAAACCAACTGGCTTCTGAGCATTGCAATGTACAAGCCACTGGGACCGTTCTTACCCAAACCATCACAGTCAGAAACTCTTTGTGTTAGATTGGGCTTAAAGATCAGTTATATAACTTCATTCTCATTCTCTACAGAGCTATTAACATTCTTACAAGAGGACCAAGCCCTGCAAATGTAATTTCTGTGCACATATGTGTGAGGATGCCTCTGTGTGTGTGTATGTGTGTGTGTGTACGTGTGTATGTGTGTGTGTGCATGCACACCCTTGCTTATGCACAAATGCAATTCTAAACAATACAGCTAGTGGGATTTCTAGCAATTCCAGTTTTTTAAAATAAAATGAATAAGGGAATATGGATTATTATTATTATTATTATTATTATTATTATTATTAATTTGCTGTGTCCATGAAGGAACTCAGGGCTTTGATTATGCTGTGCTACATTCCTAGCTCAATAATTTTATTTTAAAATCCAGCATCACCAGAGGCTGGACTCCTTAAATGCCTAGCACAGCAAACAGCTGAGCCCTCATTCTCAAGCAGAGTAACAAGGCAAATGAGGGCAAGCTTGCATCTCCCTGGTTTTCTGTGGGCAACTTCACACAGAGTGTTAATCCTTGAAGTGACTGGCATAGGTGCCCTATTACTTTTACTAAAGAGAGAGGAGGTGTCAGACATGGTCTTTTTACAAACAGATCGTTACTTATTTCAATTATGTTTATGTATGTGCCCAAGCATATGCTTGTGCTTGCAGAAGTCCTCAAAGGCCTGTAGGGGGAGTGCATCCCCCTTGAGCTGGAGTAACAGGTGACTTGAGCCTCCATATGGGTGTTGATGGGAACTAAACCCTGGTCCTCTGCAAGAACAGTAAGTATTATTTACCACTGAGCCATCTCTCCAGCCTCTTCAGGTATCTTCTTGATTTCTCCTTTTCCAGTTTCTTGAGCTCTTTGATGCTTTTGTCTCTTCTTCCCCTAGAATCTGGAATGCCCTTCAAAGGCCTCAGTGTTGAAGGTATAGTCCTCAGTTTTGAGCTACTTGGAATGGATATCAGCTTTAAGAGGTGAGGCCTACTTATGGGGTGGTTTTTCTTTACATCTCTGGGTGCAGGGCTTCACAGAGGATTATAGGGCATGGGCTGCTCCCTGTCTGTTTTGCTTCTTAGCCGTGAAGTGAACAAACTTTTCTGTCTCTCACTGTCCTGCCAAGATATGTCACCTCATTACACTGGCCTAAAAACAAGCAAGCTAGTGGGCCTTGGACAAAGAGAGCTCTTCAAGCTGAAGTAAACGTTTCTCCTTATAAATTGACCCTCTGAGGAATCTGCGACAGGAATGAAAAGCTGACAGCTCTGTTTCCTACCCAGTCCTACAGCACTGTCCCCTACCCAGTCCTATAGCACTGTCCCCTACCCAGTCCTACAGCACTGTCCCCTACCCAGTCCTACAGCACTGTCCCCTACCCAGTCCTACAGCACTGTCCCCTACCCAGTCCTATAGCACTGTCCCCTACCCAGTCCTACTGTCCAGCCTTAAGAACGGCATTGGCACCTCTCAAACAGGTTTGAGCTGATATGGGAGTGCTGGGCCTCAGTCCTATCCCATGGCGTTTTGCTGGCAGAAGGAAAGATGCCTGAGGAAACGCATCTGAAGACAGAGACAGCAAGGACCTTCTGGAGCGCCAACCCTGCCCCATACTTGCAGATAGCCGTTGGGTTTGCCACAGGTAAGCATCTGAGTCCCTAGGAAACCCAACAAGAAAGCACATGATGCATTTTCACCCTGTTAGTTGGCTTTGTGAAGTTTCAAAAGAGACCTTTTCTGCCTCAAACTGCACACTCTTTGACCTCAGACCTATTAGCTACTTTCATCCAAGAAAAGCCATCCTAGGGCCCACCTTAGATCTTTGGCCCACACGGAAACATTGGGCATGGTTTCCCCACCCCTGCACTCTGGCCCATCCAACCTGTCCCAGCCTACTTTCGTTCCTGATGCCACAACTGCAGCCTCCTACCCTTAACCTCGCTGGATAAATCTGGAAAGATGTCCCATGTACATCTCAGAGTATGAATGTGTGCAGGTGTGTACATCCGTGTGCATATGAGACTGCATCTGTATGCATGCACGTGTGCATGTGCATGCAACTATGTGCATGACTGTGTGTTTTTCTTGTGTAATTCTCCAAAAATACACACTGATAAAGGTCCTTCCTTCCTTCCCTCCTTCTGTTTCTATTTCCCTCCTCCTCTACCATCTTCCCTCCCTGCCTGCCTTCCTTTCTTCTTTCTTTTTCTTCCTTTAAAAAGGAATGGAAAGGGGCTGGAGAGATGGCCTATCAGTTAATAGAACTTGCTTATAAGGTAGAAAGTATGGATCCCAGAAGCTCCTGTAACAACCCACATGTCCCCCAGATTCCTGTAACACCAATGCCAAGGGATTACACACCTTCTTCTTATATCTGTGCATGCAAGAGCACACATATGTGCACATACACTCATGAAAACACACACGAACACATGCACAACAAAAATTTTTAAAAACTCCTTAAAAAAAAGAACATGAAACTCTACTCCCAGTTGGGAAAACTCACCCGACTGATCACTTCCCTTCACTGTGTGTCAGAAAGAGTGGCTCTCCCCCTTCACATGAATGTGAGACAGAGCAGCTGGGAGGGACTCTGTCATTTCTGACATAGGCCCCTCGCATCCCAACCCCTCCAGGCACT
The DNA here is from genome assembly GCA_019843965.1 of Rhynchomys soricoides. Taxonomy (NCBI): domain Eukaryota; kingdom Metazoa; phylum Chordata; class Mammalia; order Rodentia; family Muridae; genus Rhynchomys; species Rhynchomys soricoides. The sequence continues at coordinate 1,339,666 of JADRCH010000246.1, read as the reverse complement.
TGCCTAGCCTTCCTTTGCTGGCCTCTCCCTAAGGGCATCTACACCTCAGAGGGAAGCCCCATGTCCTAGTTCCACTGGGGATCAGGGGAACGCCCCACATTATGAAAACCTCCCCACGGGGACTGACTGACACATATTTTACTTTTAAATGTTTAAGCTGATTGATTCTTTCTGACAATATTTTCTTACAGGCTTTCCCCGCCTAATGAATCTGAGCCTTTGCAAGCCCTGTGTGATTGACAGAGCCACAGACTGACAGCTTCAAGTTTCTTCGAAGACTAGGGTTTATGGCAGCCTTTTTGGGCCCAGGTGAGCAGACAATGAGAAGGATGTTTTCATTTCAGAGCATGGCCTTGATTGCTTATCTGAGTCTCCCTAAAAGTCACTTAGACTTTTGTGTATTCAACAAGCATTTCTTGAGTCTGCAAGACTTGTACCCTGGGCAATGCCAAGATACGCTATGAATCGAATATGCCCTTTGCCATCAGGGAGCTCTGACTTGCAGGGTGGAGAAGTGGGAGCTTTAGAGGACACAAGATGCCACTGTCCCTGGGTTTGACTACAGGAGAGGAGCTGCTAACCAGATTAACCTTACAAATAACAAGCCTTGAACAGAGAAGAGTAATAGGCAGTGGAAAGCATTGGCTCCCATTTATGATTTGGCAAGGTAGACTCGTCACTCAAGGACACACATTCTGCTTTGGATGAAGGATCAGGAATACAGCTGTGATGCTGAGGCTTGAGGGCCATTGATGTAAAACATCAGCAAAGTTCACGAAGTGTGTGTCAAAATGTTTGGGATTTATCCTACAGCCAGGGTTGTTGTTAAGTATTCCCAATTAAGAGGATGGCAAGTGAGTGGGAAACCCTGCCTACAAAGATATTTCTGCAACACATATGATGGCAGATTAAAGGGGGAGGGGTGTCCAGAGACCAAGCTGTGAAAGGATCCTTAAGTAAATCAATTGCTTCGTTAGCTTTTGTGTCATTGTTAGCAACTACCTTGACAGAATCAACTTACAGGAGGAAGGCTATATCTGGGCTCATGGTTTCAGAAGGTTCAGCTCAGGGTTGCTTGACTGCATATCTTTGGGCAGAACATCATGAAAGTGAGAGTGGGTGGAGGTTCCTCACCACATGGCAGACAGGAAGTAGAGAAGGAAGAAGGCACTAGAATCCAGTCTAACTTCCACAGACACCCTTCAAGTGGTTCACTTCCTTGAGCTGAGTCCCACTACCTGGATACCAGAACCTACTCAGACAATACCCCTTGCTGGGTCAAGAACTCAACATATGAGTCTATGGAAGACTTTTCAAAGTCAAACCCCAGCCTTCAGAAGTTCACTGAGTGGCTCTTACGGTGCATAGTGTGTTAGTTTGGGGAGAAGATAAGTTGAGAAGGCTGTCCTGTTGGAGATGGGTAGGTTTCGTTTTGTTTTTAAATACTTAATTTTATTTTTAAGTCTGTGCCTCTGTGTGAGTCTGTGTGTAGATAAGAGCACATGAATGCAGGTCCCTGGACACCACAGCTAGGCATCCAATCCCCTGAAGTTACAAGTGGCTGTGAACAGCCTGAAGTGGGTGCTGGGATCTGAATCCAAGTCGCCAGGGAGAGTAGCATTTGTTCTTGACTACTAGAGTTGTTTCTCTATCCCCTGAAGATGGACAAGTTAAAGGAAGCACTTACGCTGGAGATAAGTAGGTTGATGCAGGACTCGTGGAAGAGGATGATTTTCTCTCTCATCTCCACCGTCAGGAACCAGTGAGTTTGGTCATGACACCACGGATTAAAACAGCAGTAGCAAGCCTACCACTGTAATCCAATAGGAGTTAGGCTTGGATTTAAGCCACAGGTAAGGCCGAAAACTCTTTATGTTCCATGGAGCAGGAAGACTATCTTTTGTATCTTCCACCTAGTTAAATAAAATACAGCCATGCTAATTGATATTGACCCTACCCTGGTGTCTGACAGTCTGTCTAGACTGTAGACAGCAGCTCCCTCTAAGCCATTCCCAGGACTATACCATGTCCTGCTCTGGTTCTTTGGGCAAACTGTATCCATATGTCCAGTCAGGCTGAACATCTGTTTGGAAAGAACACATTTGTAGCATGTAACCTTCCCACTGAATACCTCAGACCTCACACCAAACCACAAAAGTGTCTATCACTATCCACACAGCATGGAGATCAAGGACCATCCTTGGCTCTAGGAACCCGTAGGCATCCTCTGCGCTGCAAAATAAGTGCAACTCACCAATCCAAGGTCTCTAATGTTGACTTGTGACAGAAGTTTGGGGATGTTCCCACATTTTGGGGACAGGAGGCAAATTGTGGCCACTGAGGCCACCCTGTTATTGGGTTCTAATGGATGGTATTTAAACCTGTGTTTCACATGTAGTGATTTTCCCCAAGTGGTTACTTCCTTCTCTTAGCAGAGAGTTCCTGTCACCTTATCACAGTTCAAATAGAATGGGTTCAGTAGCACTGCTCCACCATTCATGCTTGATGGGATTTCTCCCAGAAATACAGGCAGGTAAACAAACAACCAAACAACAACCAAACAAAAAACTGAAGAAGCTTCCAGGGACCTTTAACCATAGTTCCTAGAGATTATGGAAGCAAGAGGGAAATACTTCTGAAAGTTCCTCGACAGAGACTAAGAGGAAAGTGGTTTTTACTGGGGCCCAAGGAAAATTTGGCCAAGTTTTGGGGCCGGTCACAGCCTGTATCCTAGGCAATAGCTCAGAGAGTGACATGGCAAAGCAATAAATTACAGAGTCTTCCAGGAATGGTGCCAGAGAAGTTGACATTTCGCATTCCCTCACACATTGGCAGCTGTCACCACGGGTAACAAAATGCAAGCACTACCCACGGTGCAATAGGTAGTCTGTCCCCCGGAATTTAGAAGCACCATCTCTATCTTTGACAGTCCCGTGTCTGGGGTCGCAGCTCCAGATGTAGTTTTGATAAGACAGAATGGTACACATGTAGTGGGAATGGTGGTTTGTGAATGTACACATTGGGTCTAGGATAGAATCAAGGAAGCTGACAGCTTGGGCCTGCATAGGTTTTGCGTCAGAGTCTGCATTATTCAATGTGTGTTCCCCCATTACTAAAATAGGACACTGTCATTGCGAATGATGTGGAAAGTTCAGATAAAAGACACAAAGGTGATCTGGAAACATCCATCCTGATAGGATTAGCATGTTTGGTTACAAATCTTTTGAGGGGGGATTAGATTGCATTACATACAATTGACAAATATGAAACTAACAAAAATATTGCATAATTTAATATATGTGCAACTGACCCTGCTTTCCTGAATACAATGCCTCCGTCAGTCACAAGAAGTCTCATGGCTTCTTTATTCAGGATAGGCTGGCACTGTATTCATGAGGACTGGGTTGACAGGTAATTAATGGAACAAAATCATTTGTACTCAGCAGTAAAACATCCATTCACTCACTCAATTATATATTGACTTCTTCTAAATCACAATTAGAGTAATCAAAAATTGAGCCTGTATTCCTATCTTTTTAATAACATTTTTTTTTTATTCTTTGAAATTTCTCCATGTTTATACAGTGCATAATTGACCCATGTGTGCACTGTTCACCTCTGTCTCCCCTGGCTCCCTCCAAGATTCATGCTCTGGTTTTATTTGTTAGCTGTTATTAATAATTCCCTGAGTCCATTTAGTTCTGCCAATGAACACATGCATTTGTGGTCATCTACTGGGGCAGAAGCAACCGATAAGAGCTATTTCCCCCAAGGAGAATGACTTTCCCTTCCTCAGTTACCACCAACATCCTTCAATAGGACTAAGGCCTGGGGCCTCTCCCCACTCGTGCTGGAATTTTGACTGGCTTGATCTTGCACAGGTCTTGTTCAGATAAGCAGAGCTGCTGTGAGTTCATGAGTACAATCCTCTGTCAGGTCCAGAAGACGGGATTTCACAGCACTTTTACCCATCTTCTGGTTCTTGTATCCTTTCTACTCCTTCTGTGATGTTCCCTGAACCTGGTGTGAGGAGAGATTGGAAGATAGGTGAGCATTCGATAGTCACTTAATCTTGGCATGACTCATAAAGAACCTTCTCTGGCCCAGGACGAGAACACCATCAATTTATAGATAGAAATAAAATATTGTAGTTTGACAATGTGACCATTTATCAAAATGGCAACAGTAGGTTGCTGCTCTAGGACATATAATATTCCAAAATATGGGCTTTTTGCTAGGTCTACAGTATCAGACACGAAATCCTTCCTGTGAGTCACCTAACATGTCTAACAAGGAAACAATTGGTTACTCCCATAATCTTCATGCCACTATTGTGTTAATGCATATTTCTTTGCCAGCAGGTCAGTGTGGTAGTGGATATATCACCTTCTAACAGTATGTAAGCTAGCCAGCAGGGAGAAAGTTTCCTGGTCAATTCCAGCTTGTTTTCTCTCTGTCTTTGAAAGTATGTGATGTCTTCAGCAAGAGTCGTACTGTCTAGTTACAGTGAATAATCAAGATTAATGACAATGCCCTTTGTCGTTTGGATACCTCCCTGACAAATAACTCTCCTGTCCATAAGTAGTGATGTGTAGCTCTGTGGGACATGTTTTAATACACACTGGTAATCTTGATTACAATATGCTCAGATACTTTAATGATTACCCACTGATCTTCAAAACACATGAAAGAATATAGGAACTAGGTTGCACTTTCCATTTGCTGGAACTTAAGAACAGATTAACCCTTTTCCCTCTCTGAATCAGCCATGCATTCTGCAATCAGGTTTCTCTGGAAGGATAGCTGGAAGCTTTATGCAGATGAGGAATCAACACCCCAAAGTCCTTCATACAGTGCCACCTGTATCTCTTAGAACTATGGACATTTTGAGCCCGTCACAGTGACCTGGCAGTTTCTGCCACCTTCAGCCATCTGTCAGGAAGGTGGAATTCTGTCTTCCTGTCCACAGACATTGACCTCACCCTGAATCACATCAGTATCCATCTTAAGGAATTGTCATCGACAACCAGTGTTCTGATTTTTAATTAGCATTCTCCCTTCTCTACTGCCCCAGCACTAATGACTCTCAACAGAGGTGAGAGTCTGACAAATGGATGTGCTCCCATCCAGAGCTACATTGGCTGTGTAAGGCAGCAGCAGTAACATCACAGGCTGCTTACTAAAAGCAAGTATTTGGTGGCAATGCTGATTATGAGAGCTCACGTTTGAATCCAGCACTCAGCTCACCAGCGCAGACCTTGAAAATATTCTCCCTGAGAAAGGACAGTCACAACAAGGGCTTAGCCTTGACTGGGTGCAGCACGTAGGCTTAATGATTCTTCCTCCTCTGCCTCCGTCACCATAAGCAGTGACTATGTGACCATGTAACTTCTCTGAGCTCTTCTGTGTTGACTCACGAAACTCTTCCTGCTGCCCAACTGGTTGAAGCCACTCTGTTCTGTCCATAGATACAGAGTTACATGGAAAAGTAAAGCTCTCTGGTGGTGGGGGAACATGTCTTTAATCCCAACACTGCTGAGGCAGAGATAGGCAGATCTCTGAGTTCAAGGACAGCCTTGTCTATGGAGTGAGTTCCAAGATAGCCAGGGCTACACAGAAAGACCCTGTCTCAAGAAGAAGGAGGAAGAGGAGAAGGAGGAGAAAGAGGAGGAGGAGGAGGAGGAGAAAGAGGAGGAGGAAGAGGAGGAAGAGGAGGAGGAGGAGAGGAAGAAGAAGAAGAAGAAGAAGAAGAAGAAGAAGAAGAAGAAGAAGA
>JADRCH010000246.1:1323164-1333883 GCA_019843965.1 Rhynchomys soricoides | reverse complement strand
GAAGAAGAAGAAGAAGAAGAAGAAGAAGAAGAAGAAGAAGAAGAAGAAGGAGAAGAAGAATCATCTTCTTATCTACCTGAATGGATAAATCTGAAGAATCTTCAGATTTATCTACCTGAGTGGATTCCAAGGCTCTAAGAACTTCATACATTGATCATGTAGACTAGATCAGTATTTATATGCATACATTATTTTCTTTTTAAATTACATATTTATTGGCACATATTTATTATACAAAATGATGGGTTTCATTATGTCATTTTCATGCATGTGTGTCACTGACACCTTTTTTACCCCTTACTTCTCTTGTCCTTCCATCTCCCCTTCTCCCATTGGTTTACTTCCTCTTCCCAAATGTGTATGCAAATGTGTATGTGCATGTGAATATGTATGTGTATGTAAATGTGTATGTAGATGTGTATTTGTATGTCTATGTGTATATGCATATGCATATGCATTTATATATGTTCCCCATCAGAGACAAAATAAAAAATAGTATGTGTCTTTCTAAGTTTGGCTCATTTTGCTTAATATCATCCTTTTCTATTACTGTGAGAAAACACCATGACCAAGGAAACTTGGGCAAGAATGAGTTCATCTTGGCTTATGGTTCTAGAAGGCTAAACATTGATGATGGCAGAACAAAAGACACAGCATTTGGAACAGGAAGCTGAGAACTCACATCTTGAACCTCAGTCATGAAGCAGGGAGAGCAAACTGGAAGTAGGTGAAGCATTTTAAGACTCAAAGCCCTCATCCAGTAACATACTTCCTCCAGCCAGGCCATGCCTTCTAAACATCCCCCAACAGGGTCACTAAGTGGAGGTCAAATGTTCAAATATGGGAGCCTACAGGGGTCAATTCTCACTCAAACTACAACAAGGATGATCTTCAGTTCCGTGTGTGTGTGTGTGTGTGTGTGTGTGTGTGTGTGTGTGTGAGAGAGAGAGAGAGAGAGAGAGAGAGAGAGAGAGAGAGAGATCTTTATCGTTCTCTGCACTGGAATAATATGCATTAATATATGTATATATAATACTATATAATATCTATTCTTCTAATGATGACCAGGTTCTAGATCTCACTTGTTGTGGACAAGTACTGCATTAAACACAGATCTTCCAGTATCTCTGGGTACTTACTTGATTTCTTTTAGGTAGGTCCTCAAGAATGATATGTCTAGATCATATAGAAAATTCTGATATTAATTTTCAGTAACTCTCCGTGGATGTCTACACAGACTGGATTATTGTGTGTTTCATCCAACAATGTACAGGGTGCCTTATCTCTGACTCTTTGCCTCCTTGATGACAGCCATTCTGACTGGAGTGAGACAAGCTCTATGCAGTAGTGGTGCGTATATTGTTCATGCTTGTGTCTTATACCTTTTCTGGTCTTCCTAATGTGTCTGTGTGGTCAAGTAGAACATTCTCTATTATGGCATCATGGTAACCCACTCACAGCTCTTAGCTACTATCTTACTCTTGGACATTTAGCTTATTAGAAGGTATCAGCACTTTAACTAAAACTCTGGCCAAAGCTTCGTAGTTGAATCATAAGTTAAGCTATGATTATTATTTTAGATCACTTTCTTGAAATTGGTATTTTTGTTCTCATCTGTATTCTAAACATCACCTGTATTGACTCATGAAATCTGAACTGCTACCCAACTGGGTACGAGCCGCTATTTCTGGAAACCCAGATGGAAAAACTAAGACATGGAAGAATTAAATAATTTGCCTCATATTACATACAAAGATGAAGTCAAGTGTAACTCTCTGGTTGAATTACAGAATTCTAAGTGCTGAGCATATTCTACCTATGTAGAAAAGATGGCTGAAAGGAATTATAGGGATGTGGGGTTTACATTGCTAAATAGAACAATTCTGGTTAAGATTTCTGGATGGATCTTGACACCTTTGAATCTACATAAATAGACACCTTCCTTATAACATTAAGGTCATGACTTGATGTAGAAATGAAGGTGGAAGGTCTACCAGATGGCCTTTATAGCACAGTGTCAGACAGTGTCCATGGGATTACTATGGATGTCAGGGATGCTTAGGTTAAAAAGCCATTGATTGAAGGTCTGAGTAAAGGTACAAGGAAAGTCACTGGGTTCTGTGGACGGGAGGGCTGCTCCTGTGTAAGGCATAGAAAGAATGAGATTGAAAAGATGAAGGTAATGTCTCAGTTTTCATGTGAAGTTGAAAACAATGGGTCCAAGGAAGAGAGGTCTCTTAGGGACTGACATCAACGCCTATGGCAATCCTTGGGTGGAGTGTTCCAATGACTATGCCTCCCCTTAGCCCTGACTGGATGGTTTGTGGTAAACACAGGGATGGATTCACTGCAGGACACATCTTCCAAATGTCTCTCTTGTGCCCAACTCTCTGCCAGCTATTGGAAGACAGGAAGCAGTCACCTCACAGAAGGGGTATCTCAGGAGCCTCAGGACCTTCTTGCTGGACAGTATTCATCATCAGCATTTAGTAGGACCAGAATTATGCCAACCAACATAGTGTTTTCAGCTTTATTTTTGCAATGCCAGAATCATTTGGAGAAGAAAAATCTGCTTTCAGCACTGACAAATAAACTTTTCCAATGTGACATTCATCTTCTAAGTGTCTCATTGTGGAGCCATGTAGGTTTTTTTCCCTCAGTGAGGAAGTTTCAAAGTTAGAAAGAACTTGGAGAGATTTTGCAGGGATGAAGGGCCTTCTTCCAAGCCAGCAGCCCACCCAAGGTCAGCCATCCCATGGGAACAGATAAATAGCTTCTCAGAAAGAAAACACAGATTTATTGCTTCCAAAGTCTTATAATGAAGAGATAATGCCAAGAAAGATGTCCAGGCTACTCTGTGGGAAGTGTGTGTTAAGACAAGAGGAGGCTTCAGTGCCAAAGCCTCTGTACATGTCTGCTGTAGCACTCAGTGCTCAGCTCTCAAGATGGTACCAAAAATATTGTTTCCAAAGCACACAATTCTGATCCTACAGTTGTGGGAATGAAGTTTTATTCAGACATAAGCTGTTATTCATTGAGTGTCCATCACAAATCAGGCACTGGATAAATCTGCTTTGTTCCAGAGAGGCATGCATGCAAGTGCTGATTTCATTAAGCTTGCAGGATAATTGCTCATAGGTTAGTTTCTGAAGCATCAGGATGAAGACCACACACACACACACACACACACACACAATCTTTACCCTGGTATTTTAGCCTCTTATAACTGATTCATCTTAGCAATTAACATTCCTTTTAAAATAGACTTATTTTACTATTTTAAAGTGTGTGTTTGCATGTGAGTTTAGTGCCCATGGTGGCCTGGGGCTGGAGTTACAAGAGATTGAGACCTGCTTGACATGGGTACTGGGAACTAAACTGTAGTCCTCTGAAAGAGCAGGAATCACTCTTAACTGCTGGGTCATCTCTTCATTCTACAAGCAATCTTCCTGGTCTCTCTCTCTTTCTTTCTAGGTTTCTCTTGATGCTAGGTCAGGAAACCCAGCATTGAATCTCGATTTTCTCTGGTTTCCAATAGCCAGCTTAAAGGCATTCTTGTGCTGGCCCCAAATTAGCATAGTCTCTTTGTTACCACTTGCCTAGTGCAAGTTACATCTGTGCATCACTTTTCCAGGCCCCCACCTCAGGGTGCTGGTGTGCTAGCTTTCCGTCACTATGACAGATTACTTGAGATATACGGTTTATAAAGAGGAAAGGTGTACACTTTCATAACAGTTGGGCAAGGTTGGGTTGGCCCAGTGTGTGCATGTGCGTGTCCGTGTGCGTGTGTGTGCCTGAGCGCGTGTGGACGTATACGCTAATGTTACTTACCTCATATAGGCCAGGGAAGGAGAGTGAAAGAACGTGAGAAAGACAGATCCTAGTATCCTGCCCCTCAAGAGCATACTTCTGATGACCTCACTGAATCCTGTCTCTTGAAGCCCTGTCACTGTCCAACAGTACCACATGATGGGGACTAACTTGCTAACATGTTAACATATGGACCTTTGAGGGTGAATACTTTAGATCCAAATTACAGCATCTAGACTGTGGGAAGAGAATTTAGCACATGGTGAAAGCCACCTACCATATCTGCTGAGAGAAATACCATTCTACCCTTGTGGCAGGGCGTGAGAATTTCGAAAAAATTACTTCTGCAGGGTATCTCCTGCAGCATCTCTACAGTCCTGACTCTATGCTCATAAAGAATGTGGAGCATCCACTTGGGTGAGTCCTCCACCAGCACCAGAAGGTATTGATTTGTTTACTATTAGGCCACTGTCAGGAAAGGGACCACAGGACCCACTGCACAGCTACTTCCATGGGGGTGTTCACACTATCCCCAACACTCTCGTGGCCTAGACTTCAGTCCCACACTGAGCCCAGCAGTGCTAGAGGCTGACTGAGTCTTTCCCATGGTTCCATCTGCCTATGCCTGCCCATGCTGGCCTCCAAGGGAGATAATCTTCCAGGCACTGATTTATGAGGATAAGGTAAATGCCATGTCTCAGGATGGCAGTTGTCACTAGCAACCTCAAGCAAGACATAGCAACCAAATACATCTAGCTTTGAGTGGACCGGTATTGACGTTGAAACTGCTGTCTAATTTAACTTATTTATCCACATGACAGGGTGACAACCCAGAGATCACTAACATTCCATGAGACCTATTATGCACCACACGGTGATAGTAGCTACCTACCATAGCATGCTGAGAGGAAATGTCATTCTTCCTCTGTGCCAGGAATGAGACTTCTGCAGGGTCTCTTAACTAACCATAGACAGGTCCGGGGCACCAGAGCCTAAGCTCCCAAAGCCCAGCTATCTAATGGCAGGAATTGTGAATCACTTAATGTGTGCATTCGTGTGTGTGTGTGTGTGTGTGTGTGTGTGTATGTGTGTGTGTGTGTGTGTGTGTGTGTTTTAGAATGAGCTATAAATGGCTGGCATTTGAAAATCAAAATCGACATCATCGGAAGTATAAAAATAATGAGGTGGGTGGTAAATGGCACCTCAGAACATGTGAGCAATTTGCACAAGGAAGGAATGGGGGCCATTTAGAGCCAACAAAGAAATGGCTTCTCTGTAGTCACAGATAAAAACTGCCGTATTCAGCGTTAGGGGATGGCGGCTTCTAAGCACTTCCATTTATTGTTAAGCCTCTTTTTGATTATGGCAAATAAGTTTCCCTTTCACAGGAGACTTTCTTATAAAAAGGACGACAAAAATATGCTTTGTATTCTGTGGCAAACGATCTTTTCAGAAAAGCTGTCCTTGGGGCAGGGCACGTGCTCTGTCTGCACGCTGGTTGGCATTTGGTGGATGGAGCCTCTCGCAGCGCAGGGGTCTCCTCAGCTGACCATTGAGGCAACTTCTTATCTCCCAGAAGCGCATAATGTGTTGTGCCAACCAACTGCATTACAGCAAGCCCCTAAATTGTATTTGGACAAAGAATAATTGAACACTGGACAGAATAACAAATGCCCCGGTCAAGTTTGCTTCATGGGTTTATCATGTTGTATTAACATGATAGAAATATGAATACTTAAATCTTATCTCTGGTACACTTTATAACTGCATTAATCATTTACCATATTATATATTTTTCATGTCAGTAAGATTGGGAGGAAAAGATTCAATTTCCACAGCACAGTCAGAATGTTTCAGATAAGTAAGAGGCCAGGATGAAACCGTTTCAACATGGCTTTCAATTGCAGACCCTATAAAGGGAAGGTTAGCATATATCAAGCAATATTAAGCGAGTTCTTTTAGCCTTAGGGACAATAAATCAACACATCGTGCTGTGCCATCATCCTGTTGGCCTGAATCAGATAAATACTTACAGACTTTTTTTTTTAAAAAAAAAATCCAAACTGGGCTGGTGAGACTTCCTTTTGCCCAAACCTGATGATGCTTGTGCACAGCAAAGCTTGAGAGTGGTTGACTTTTGTTGCCTGTCTGGCAGGTGTGTGAGCTGGGGAGGGGAGGGTAGAGAGCACAGGGGTGCAGGATAGTTGTCCTCTGGCTTCTGGTGTGTGTTCTCTGGGAATATTGGTCCCGGGAAGGCATAGGTGATAAAGCACCCTTCTGGGCCTTGTGGAACCTTCAAACAGCCATGGGGTAGATAAACAGGAAGTTGTCCTCTCTTGCAGGTAAGTGATAGACAGGACCTGTCCCCGTCTGGCTAAATCTTCCAGAAGTGTGTCAGACCTTAAACTAATTTGCCACACAGACATTCTTTCTTTAGACATTTTCCCCTAAGCTCCCAACTTTGAGTCATTCTTGAGAGGGATTAGAATGAGCAGACTTTACTTTAATTCAGTGTATTGTGTATGTATCTATGCATGTATTTATATATGCATGCATGCATATATGCATGTATGTATTATGTATGTGTATGCATGCATATATGTATGTATTATGTATCACATGTGTATGCATTTATTATGTACGGTGCATATATGCATGCATTTATGTATGTATAGATGCATGTATATATATGTATGTGTGCATGTATGTATTATGTATGTATTATGCATGTGTGTATGTATGTATGTATGTATGTATGTATTTAGAGCCCGAGTCTGTTATAACCCAGGCTGGCCTACTACTTTACATTTTCCTGTTTCAGCCTCCCCAGCAATGGATTATAGGTAAATGCTACCACCTCTGGCATTTTAGTCTTTTTAGCATAAACTTCCTGAAATCCCCATTCACTCCAGGTCCTCCTGGTCCCTTTTAAAAACATCCTGTGAAAGGCTCGCCATGTTCCATGTGTCCTTGATTCCTTCCTCCTTGCCCAGCAAAGTGAAGTAGAGGTCATGACACAGAAGGACATATTTCTCCAAGTTTGGGGGAGGGGAATCAAAACAGCAGGCCATAGAATAGAAAGGTGAACAGCAAAGACACAAATCACTTCTCAGTCACAAAAATTGCCAAAAAATAGCAGCTTGCAGCTGTGCACAGCAGGGACAGAAAACATTAAACACATGTTAAATAACAAATAGGAGACTTAAATACAGCTAAAAATGGACCTTATTCTGAATAAATCATGCAAGCTGCATCCTAACCATCCCGAGGAATGTAATGGATCATGTGAAATCTGCCAAATTTGTATTTAAAAAAAAAAATCAATAGCCTGTGCCTCTGTCTTTCTAGTGGCATGCTGTTGGTTTGGGAGGATATGCTCCATTTCCTTCCTTTCCTTTGTCGCCCAGCACCCGCACCCCTCCACCCCAGAAGTGGGAAGACCACAGCTGGGCTAAGAGATTTCACTCTAGTCGGAGACAAGCAAGACATGCATTTGAATGAGTCTAGGGTTTTTTGGGTGTGGGGTGAAAACGATTTAATACCCATTCTGCTCTATTCAGTGTCTCCCAACACTGTCCCCTCTTTTTTTGAACCTGGGAAGGCAAGTGTCGGTTCATCACTTCAGAATTGCTATTATTTTCCCTGTCTTTTGTTTTGTTTTGTTTTGTTTTTTGAGACAGGGTTTCTCTGTGGAGCCCTGGCTGTCCTGGAACTCACTCTGTAGACCAGGCTGGCCTCGAACTCAGAAATCCGCCTGCCTCTGCCTCCCAAGTGCTGGGATTAAAGGCATGCGTCACCATTGCCCGGCAGAATTGCTATTATTTTAACTTTTAAGGTGCAGAAGATCTTTTCCTAGCCATGTTCAGCATTCTCTAAGGTACAGCTGTTGGTACCAGGTTTGAAGGAGTTTCCCCTCTCATCTCCTTCCCTGCGAGGGGCAGGAAGGGACTTTGCTTTTTATGACAGAAGGCAAGATGAGTCTCTAGGTAGAGTATTCAAATCAATCCAGCTGGCAGATCGCTTGTCCTGAAATGTTGGTGGCCTGCACATCACTGTCTTCACTTTATCGGTAGGTCTCTTGGCTTAACACTGCGTGGAGAATCACATTTTCATGTAACATGCTTGCCTATCTGCGGAGATGAACAGCGAACAGCGGCCAACCAGAGGGACACTCTGTAATTGACCTTTATTTCACTGTCTTACTAACACATTCTGCTGGGGCACAGACACTATTACATACATGCACATTTACACACATGTGCACATGCACACACGTGTCACATGTGCACCCATGTTGAAGGCAGGAGCACACTTGCTTATTCCTTAGGTCATATGTGGTCAGATATGATGGTGATTGTAGAATTCCATTGCTCTGCGAGTTTTCTTTTCATGAGCCATCAAGGCCAAGGATTTTAATGTGAGTTGTGGAGAATATTGTGAGAATCTATGCTTGATCCCAGCAGCCGAAAAAAGGCTGTGTATACTCACACTGTCTTCGTGCTCAACATTTCCTCCCAAGATATTATTTTCATTCATAATACCTTCTTTGCACAAACTGAAAAACATGGCTTGGGGGAGGGGGGCAAAAATCTATGCATATGAAAGAGAAGGAAATAATTGAAAATACAAGACAGGTGGGGTCCTTAAAGAGAGCTTCTGAGAGGCCTGATCTGTATATTCAAGGGGCTCCCCTCACCCCTGGATGCTCCCTTCTGATTATGCTCAGAGACATTTTCCTCCCAGCCATGCCAGAGTGGGATAAGCAGAGCCAGTAGATTCCCTGTCGCATGGAGAAAGCACCATGCAGCCTTCTGCTTCCTGTGTTTCAAGGGTGTGGGTGAAATTGCAGATGCTGGCATGAGCAGTGATGTCCAAAATGGGGGAAGAGATGTGGGAGAAGAAGAAAGTTAAGATATTCTGGGGGGAAAGAGCCAAAAAGGTAGGAAGGAATCAGAGGAAAGAGAAAGGTAAGATTGGAAGAAGGGAGGGAGGTGGGGTTTGCTGTTAGTGCAGAAACCACTTAGCAGGAGCTTGCCTTCCTGGAGAGAAGTCTTCAGTGAGCACCACCCCGTGCTATCATCAGCAGGGAGAGGACCAGGTTCATGCAAGGGAGGAGCCTGAATCAAGGCTCTGTCCTCAGTACTGTGGCTGAGGAATATCAGAAAGCAATTGAGTTTGCTTCTTATTAATCTCCTCCCTGCCCCAAGAAAATTCCTCCACCTCCCCACCCTAGACACCAAACCTACCCCCAAAGTACATCCTTTGTGAACTCTGCAGTGGCATAAAAATTTAAGTGGCAGCAGCAGCGAACTCTCTGTGACATTGGTGGCCCGCCTCAACACTGCCTATTCTGATACCATTAAAAAGAAAAAGAGTAACAAAAATCTCTGAACACAGTGAAACAGATTAAGAAAATAACGTCTGAGATGCCACCTCTCCGGGACTCAGTGTCCAGTCTGACCCTTTTTGTCCTTGACCTTGACCCCCCACTGCACCATGCCTAAGCTCCAGTCTGGCTGTGCTGGCATTGCCAACTTACGGCTCCTTTTTCTGTTTCCTACTTCTTCGAAAAAGAAAAATCTTCCTTTCTTCTCTGCAATCTCTCCTCTAACTTGCCCAGTGAGATCTTGTTTTATTTTTAAGTCATCAATTACTCAAACTTTGGGTGCCTATCTATCCTCAGCCATCTGGATCCCATACCTTATTTTAAAGCGTGTTCAAATAATGACAACCTTCTTCTCTCAATTAATTTATGGGCTGTGGGGACCATTTTTCATTTGTTATCATGCACTCCCATTTGATCTCCCGTATCTTTCTTCAGCATCTGCAAGTGTGGTATATAAATCTTCCACTCCGGCATTGTCATGCTGTCCGAGATATATAGGGACAACTCCCTATTAGTTCCACAAAACTGACCTTAATTTCTAAAAATGGTATCAGATGCGAATAAAGTTTGGTAAGATGATTTGTTTTGATTTACTTCATACCACTTATCTTGGAGTTTTCTTCCTACTTTTCTTTAATCTAATTTAGGCAGGACAGTCTTGGGAGCTGGGTTAGGGTTTATCCATTACCTTCCCGCCAGTGCCGCTCCTTAGAGAGAGATAGGGCTGGGAGATGTGGGCGGTGGGTGATAACAAAGAGGCCCGTGGACATGCCTTAAGCTCATTGCTGTTGTTTTCTGCTTTGTTCAAGCTGACCTCCAAGCTTGAGTATCTTTTTTTTATTAACATTATTGTAGAGATGTGAATTTTTTTCACATGCCAGGACGATACCACTGCACATCGACTAGGAGACACAAATGCTGAAATTAAGGATGGAGAAGATCTTCTCTTCTGCAGCTCAGGTGATGATGGCTATGTTGAGAAGATACACAGCTCTCACCACCATCAGGGAAAGCTACGTTTGGATTGTTTAAGGGCTGTGGCTTATAGACATCCCCCCCCCCCATGAGTGTTTTGTTTTACATAAACAGACTTCCGCCCAAACTAAAGAATGCTAATTAAGCAAAAACCACGGCCAGATGTTTATTAACACTCTCAGGTTCCTGGGATTTGGAGAATATGCAGTTTTCATGAACTAATTTAAAAAGGGAAACACCTTTATTGGAATAACAGCCAATTATAGTTGCCGACTTTGCCCCTTCTCTTCTCTGCCGGTGGAGTTGAGGGAGGAGGGGGTCTCTCCTAGCGGAGAGATGGATGTTGTCTGCCCACATCCTGGCATCGCTGGCTCCGAATACATGCACACCCGCTCTTGGGTGTGGCCTTCCAGCCACACACACCCGAATTGCTCTGTGTGGAGTCAGAAACACACCCATGCAGACACACAAAACGACTGTCGTCTGGTGCATTTGGTTTCTGTTTCTCTCTCTCTCTCTCTCTCTCTCTCTCTCTCTCTCTCTCTCTC
>JADRCH010000246.1:1280198-1320109 GCA_019843965.1 Rhynchomys soricoides | reverse complement strand
AATAATAATAATAATAATAATAATAATAATAATAATAATAATAATAATAAATAAAATATTTTTAATGAAAAGAAAAAAGATACTAAACTTATTCGATGAATTTACAAGGTAAAAATGTAGGCTCTGATTTTTAAGATTATTAAGGGTTTTAAGACGGTGAAAGGTGAAATTAGAGCTTTGACCAGGGACAGGTCACTGTAATTACAGAGCCATGTGTGGTGACACTGCACACACAACCATGGATCCACCCTGAAGAGACCTTTTCTGAGTAAACCACTGTATACTCAGAACGTCGGGTGGCATATAGCAAATACTCAATGCATACTGAAGAACAACCCCCGGCCCCCGCCCCGCCCCGCCCCGCCCCTACCCTCTGACCTGCCGGGATGGCATGCTCTGTCCCTTGCCTGAAACATACAAACAAAAACAAACAGACAAACAAAAACCAAAATCAAACAAAAACGTACCAACTAACTAATCAAACAAAAGCCAAAACAAAACACAGGAAAAAGAGGCTGAGCTACTGAGGAGCCCCGAGTGTTTAGTTACTATTCTACCCCTAGAGAAGGGACAGATGACCTCTAGTGTTGGAAGTGACGAAGAGCTCTGAGGATAGAGGGTTTGGACAGGGGAGAAGGGGATATTTCAGGCACAGGCAATGGAGACCGCAATGCATTCTGGGACACACGCTATGGAACTGGAGCACAGGACTCAGTGGGAAGTTCTCAGGGCACTCCGGGGTCCATCCTTTTCTCTCTGGCTTATAAAGACGTCCTATAGCAATCTTTCCCAACAGAAGTATGACAGCTGTTTAGTCCAGGGCAGGAGGGAGGTCTCCTCATCCATTCCCAGAAACCAAGCAAAGGGTTTGCCTCTAGGCCAGGGCAAGGATAGCATGCACATTTTTGCAATCTAGCACCAGCAATGAGTTGGGTACTGGTGATTGTAGTTCAGAGATTCCAGGATTCTTTGTTCTGTCTGGGAAGGAGAGTGTGCAAGATCCTTGGTCAGAGGTCAGTAAGCATCAAATAAGTAAGGAGCTATGAAAGCAACAGTACATGAATTTTATCATCTCTAAATACCCCACAGAGATAAAGACCGTTTCCAATCTGATCTAATATCCTGAGAAGTCTTGGGAACTGGGTCCCAAATCTGACCAGAAGACTCACTCTGGTTTTCAAGAAAGCATTTCTAGGAAACAAATCTTGGAGTACTGATGATGTTTCTTTTTCTCACCAAGTCCAGGTAGAGCCTGCAAGTGCAGCTTTCATTATTGTTCAAGCTATTTTCTAAAGAAAAACTGGCAAGACAGTGTCCAAGAACAGTGAGTTACGGAGAAGTCCCTGGCATTGACTTCGGCTCCTAAGAGGTCAGCTCCCAGGATCCACAGTAGGTTGGCAAATGAACCCTGCTGGATTCTCTGCTGGCAGCAGCAGACTTGGATTATAGATGCTCGAGGGCACCAGGCCAAAAACTGGCTAAGATACATGGGTCATCATTAGCTCAAGAGTTCCTTCCTATTTTCCATGAGAGAGTGCAGCATGCCAGAGGGGCTGGCTTGCTGGTTGAATTTGGGTGGTCCATACTTTGCCTTTATGGCTTTAGCCATCCATTTATCTATCCAAGCACATATCTACACACACACACACACACACACACACACACACACAGACACACACACATCCATTGAAACACTTATCCATCCATCCAAATACACACACATATACATACACACATGCTCCACCACCACCACCATCACCACTACCATCACCACCACCACCATCACCATCACCTCCATCACCACCACCTCCAACACCACCACCTCCACTACCACCACCACCACCACCACCACCATCACCATCACCTCCATCACCACCACCTCCATCACCACCACCTCCACCACCACCACCACCACCACCATCACCATCACCTCCATCACCACCACCTCCATTACCACCACCACCATCACCACCACCATCACCACCATCACCGCCGCCACCACTACCCCATCCAAACACGTATCCATCTATCTATCCAAACACACGCACACGCCAGCCCATACCCACCAGTCCATCCAAACACTCACCCACCCATCCATCCACCAATCCATTCATCTAGACACATATCCACCCACCTATTTATCCAAACATACAACGATCCATCAATCTAAATATTTATCCCTCAGCCCATTCTCCCTTTCTCCCACTGTGTAAGAGGGTGGGTGACTTCTAATGAATCCTATATTATATGCAGTATACTGTGAAGGCTTAATACAAGCTCACCAGGCAACCTTGTGAGGAAGAGGCTGCAGGTCATTAGGAGGGCTGACTTTATCATGAGGACAAAAGGAAGCGAACATCAGGATGAGATACTAAAGAGGAAAGCGAAGACCAGGAAGACAGAGGGAGACAGTGATCGGAGGGGAGGCTGCAACTAGGGAGTGGATCTAGTCCAGCGACTGTGTTCTGAGCATCCACTGTGCCTCCGTCTAGAGATGGGCACAGCATCCACTCAAGAAGCCCGGTCCCGCTCGTCCTGTATACTAGTTGCTAAGAGGGTGCTTGAGTTCCACCCATCTGACACCAAGTAATTCAGGGAAAGGGAGGATAGAGCTTAAAGCAACAGGGGGCTGAGGAAGAGGAGCACTAGAAAATGTTGCCCCCCAACCCAATGAGCCTTTTCACCCAACAGACGTCAGTCCCCGATCTCTACGGGCTTCCACAGCTGCTTCTTTGCATTTCTGTTCATCACCATAGCCTGCCTTTTCTCCCTCCCTTCTCAACACTAGATTAGACTCTCATCAAAGGTCTGGGGTGGGGGGTGGGGGAGAGCATGTATGCAGATCAGGCTACATTCGGGCGTCAGTGGTTAACCCGGTAATATACACTTCTATTGCCCTCCCTGGAATCCTTGGAGGATCAATGTATGGGTTTAACTACCACACACGGACGAAAACGAAACGTAGATGGGTGGCGCTGCCTTCGAGCAAGCACCGGAGCCTGTGTATATGTTTCTCTCATTATTTGGATGTGCGTTTGAGTGTTATGATCAGTGATTCAGGGCACATGATTCATCAGGAAGACGTTTGCTCGGCAGACATGTGAGGAGCTGTCTGCCTCTTCAATCTCACTGACAGGGCAAAAATGCTGATTTATAGTAAATCATTAAAATCTGCTTATTATGGCACGGCTTGTTCTTCTTCTCCAGTTGGAGCCTGCAACTTGATCTGCAGCATGTCTCTCACAATTTTATACTACAGCAAGCAGTTATTTGAACAAGAGAGGAACACTCTTTAGTCTTTATTAGTGCCTATGAAAGGATATTTTGTTTAAAGAAGACTAATTAAGAATGCAGACGATTTGCTTGCTCAGTTTAGGGGGGCAAAATAAAGATTTAAAACATCCAAGAGGAACAAAGAATTACTGTACTAAAACAATACTCCAAAATGAGATTGGGTGCATTTTTTAAATAGGCCTGGAATAGCAGTTCAGATGGTGCTGGTGTTTGGGCAGGGGTGTGGAGTGGTCATCTGAGAGGCAGGATCAGAAGAAGGGCTGAAGGTCTCGCACATAAAACAAAAAGCAGAGAAAGGATGGCGCCACTGTAAGGTTCAAGGCCAGAATTGTGACAATCGGCCTGTGGCTTTAAAGAACACGAGGAAGTGTTACATTTTGAGTAGAGAATTTCAGATTTGGTGGCAGTCTTTGAAGGGAGTGTGTCCCATGCTAGGTAAACAAACAAATAACACAAAGAGGTCTATATTTTGTATGTGTTACTTACAGTACAAAAAAAAAAATTAATTTGATGCCTGGGGACAGAAATCCTTGCCACTGAATTACAAAGAAGTGAATAAACGGGCTCAAAATGAATCCATCCAGATCTGTCCCCTTAATAAGACTAATTCCAGAGAACAAAGACGAGCATAATGCATTTTAAATTAAGTTGGGAAATGCATAATTTATATTTGTTTTATTTCTTCATATTTTAACACAGGTGTGTTGCAGAATGCTAAGGACCATGGAAGGGCACGCTCAGTCCACCGTTCTTCACTTAAAAAAAAAAAAAATGAAATCGAAAGGACTAGGATTTCTCTCCTGGTTCCGGTAGCAAAGGCAGACGCTGACCAAAAAGACAAGTATGGCAAGAGATTGTGAATGTGTGCAGACAAAATCCATCCTGAGGGCTCCTCGTTCCTAATCCAACACTCAAAACCATAAAAGTAAAAATAATAAAAAATTAAGAAAAAACAAAAACAAAGAATTAATGGGGCTAAATATCATGCTCTCTTTTTCCTCAAGTTGGAGAAATCCCTGGAAGATGGGGTGAAAGACTCTTGTCCTGCATACCTAACCCAAGGAGGGCCCAGTGGCGAGACAGAAGCATCCAGTACAGGGAAGGAAGTGCTCCCATCTACATACTTTTTTTTTGGGGGGGGGGACAAATGTTCTTCTCTCCATCCTAGGAATGCTTCACTCTGCCTTCAACTTCTTCCTCCCGCCCCCTTCATCCCACCCTAGCTGGTCCGGTCCTTCTTTCATGGCTCTGATACACACACGACCATGGTTTGAGTGGAGCTTCACTCATTTAGCTTAGCTCCTATTTCGTTTCTAAGGCCTCAGTCATGAGGAGTACCGGGATGAAGATGGAGCCACACCTGCTTAGGCACCTGCTTAGGAACCTGTTGAAGAGGAGCCGAGCTTCTACAGGGACACAGCTGCTAAGCTGACTGGCTCAGTCTCTCAAGGTAGGATAGTGTCACAGTCTGCTGTCAGGAACAGTGGACCCGAGCAAGGTCTGTGTCTCTGTGTGGAAGCCTGGCTCACAAGCGTCTTAACCTGTATTTGTGAAGGTCCTGATCATGGCTTTGAAACTTGAACAGCAGCCAGGACCACTCTGAAGCTCACAGCCCTCTATGAGTACCCGGTGAGTCTCAGTTCTAAACACTGTAGAACTGACCCATTCTTTAGAAACAAGCAGTGTAGCCACAGGACGTGGGCCATTAACTCATCAGTGACCATTCAGAAGGCAGCTTCATCGTGGTGATATTTTAGCAAGACTTCGAATCTCGGCTTCTGTGCCCTATTCCTGGCAAACAGGTAGATGAGCATTTTTTTACACACACATGCAGAGAAGGTGCATCCTGACATGATCCTGTGCTGAGTGCTTGGTCCCAGCTGGTAGCCCTATTCCAGGACATGATGGAGACTTTAGACAGTGGGATGTAGCTGCAGAAGTAAGTCTCTCAGGGGAAGGCCTTCTTAGGTTCTAACTGGTCTCCAGTCCATTCTTCTGCTTCCTGTGTGTGCTGAGGGAATGCATCTCTTCTTGCACAAACACACCCACAATATTCTGCCAAAGCACATAGGGTCAAACAACCATAAAACTGAGCCCTCCAAAACCATGAGCCAAAATCAATCTTTCCTTGTGTAAGTAGTTTGGTCAAGAAAGAGAAACAAGTCGCCCAGTGAGGTTTGAGGCACTGTTACAGGGGCAAAGGGCTTTCCTCCCTCTAAACTCTCGTAGGAATATTATCCCCGAGATCTTAGGAAGGCAGAAACATAAGCTGCCCATGGTATGTAGAGGCATACCTTTGGGTAATGATTAGATCATCAAGTGGAGACCCAGGATTGACTCCTCATGGCTTTATAAGAACAGGGAGAAAGACTGCCCAGATGGAGACTCCCAAATTCCCTAAATCTTGTCATATTTTGCTCCTTAAGCTCTGCCAGCAAGAAAACGTGACAAAGGCCCTGACACCTCCGGTTCCGTGAGTCCCAAATAGCCTACTTTCTTTATAAAGTAGCTCGCCTCCAGTTTCTTCATTATAGTAATGACAAAGCTGACTACAAGGGCTGACTTCTAACCTGCTCAGGCTGCCTGCCTCACTCTCTGGAAGGGTAAGTGAGCCACTGCTTAAAAGTAGGCTACTCCAGCTGGCGAGGTCTGGGGAACTGGTAAACAGGAGCGAGTGAGAAACTGGGTGTCTTTTTATATTTTGATTCCTGCCTGATCTTGAGAGTTGATTGACTGCTTTGGATCAAGTCCTGGTTCTCTTTCCTAGGCTCGGGTGATGCATGCCAGTTATCTGACACTCTGAGTGAAGGTTACCTGGTACTTCCTGGCTTGCTAAGTCACGTGGCCATCACAGCCCCCCTCCCTTCTCTCTGCTGTATCACTCACATCCTTAGCTTGTGGCCTTGCTTCCTTCTGTCCTCCTCCATAAAACTTCCCTGGAGCCTGTCTCTTCAACATGGCATATCGTAGAAAGAGAAAGGAGGCAGGAGCACTCAGGGACAGAAGAGGGCTATTGTTGAAAAATTAGCAACACTAGGACCTGGTCAGAGAGAGCTTCAGGCATTTCCCCTTGAGAGGCCTTCTGGAGGCTTTGCCTGTGCTCCCCTTTCTGTACCTTAACATTGTCACCTTCCAGTCTGAGTCAATGTAGGTGGCATGCACCGTGGCTTCTTGGGTTGGCAGACCTTGACATGCCCCATGTGGTTCCCCCATGCCTCCACCCATCGGCTGGCTCTTCATGGTTTATCTTGGGCCTATTTCCCATACCCTCTGTTCATCCCACAGCATTCAGACTTGTACTGGGCCATCAGAGACCAGAAGAAGGAAGCAGGAGCTGTGTCATCCTCACACCTCATGTCTGAGGAGAGGGCTTTGTCTCAGGCATTCCAAGCTTTCACTCCAGAAACCTGGCTATGAGCAGCCACAGGGACACATTGAGACCATTAGGACACAGGGAGACACCAATGACTGATCCGTCTGTTCACTCCAGCACGTTGTCCCTCTCGAGTTCCTCATGCTACCAAATGTAAGCCCAAGAAAGATTTTTAAGAAGCAGCTGTAAGATGTCCCAGAAAAGACAGGTATCTGTGGCTTGGGGCAGTTTCTAGAGGATTCTGTACAGGGCAGGGCTTACTCCAAAGACCAGCTTAAAGGGAGCCTAATGAGCTCAGGGAGTCTATTTGGATTTCCTTACCGCCTCAAGTCTTAGGGTCGTTGATATTTAAAACAGGGCTGAAGGACTATTGTGACAGCTCAGTGGAAAAGGATACTTGCCAAGGCAGACCTGGCTGAGTTTGATTCCCATGACCAACAAGGTAAGATGAGAGAGGCCTTCTCACTGCTATACTTGGACAATATGGTTTGTGGACCCAACACACACACACACACACACACAAATACACACAAACACAAAAACACACTAGCACACACATACAAACACACACCCAAATAAATGAATAAATACATAAAATGTAATTTAATAACTGGGAAAAATAGAAGTGAAGAAATTGTACGGACATGCTTCCAGACCACAGTCCAGGGTCAGCTCTCCTATCTGCCTTCTTGTTTTGAGGACTTGAGGCCCAGCTGGTGTTTTTGTTTGGGGGGAAAGCTGAGGAACCCTTAGGAGGTGCACTCAGACTGGTCAAAGCAGGTCTTTAGAGGCAGGCTTTTGGAGGTCTTAGCCCTCCCCTGGGATTTAGCACTGTCTTTGCTTTCTGGCCCACTGTGCTGTAAGGAGACCCCTCCCCCACATTTCCCTATCATGAACTAGCTCTGCCACATTTCTGGGCCAAGACGTTCCAAGAGCCTCTGAAACTGAAACTGTGAACTGAGGCCCCTGTTTCCCCTTTAACTTGTTCCAGTCAGATAGACTTTTGAAGTTGCAGCCCCTCCCTAGGCCACCTGCTGTGGGGTTTCCTCGGAGGATTGTAGGGGTCCTCTGTTCATTCTCCTCAAAGGCTCTCTCCTCAGTGCACAGACAACCTAGATGTCTCCTGATCTCTTCCTGAAAGGCTTCTCTCAGTACATGGAGCCCTTCCACTTTTTACCTGCCTTTCTAGAGAGTTCTACTCCACACACTGCTATTATCTTACAATGGACTTTCTCTGCTTCCCATACCATATAGGTATATGCACAGGTGGGCTCTCGAGAGGCCAGGACTCTGGATGTAGACCCAGTGTCCCTCTTTATCAAAGACTTTGAGCTGCACCCTCAGGTAATCTCCCAGATGCTTCCCCAACCCTTTCCCCTGTTTATGCTCCAGATGAGGTATCCATGCTGCCTGTGCTGATTTCCTACCTAGTATCAGTGATTTAATTTCCCTCCCTCTTCATCATCACCTTGGATTTAAGAGCTGGTGTCATGAGTGACAAACTTTGCACGACCAGTCACATATACGGCTGTCCATGCCATAAGCAACACTCACTGTGGCCACACTTAACTGCAAATTAGCTCTCCATGTACAGAGATAAAGGTCTTGTGCTGATCCGTATGAACATCCCCCAGCAGTACCCACAGGAGATCTCAAAGTTCCTCAGTAGCCTAGAATCCCCACAGCCCTGGCCTGGCCCTTTATGCACACCCATTGGCTGGTTTATTCTTCCCTCTTCTTTGTCCCGGAGTCTTCACTGGCATCTCATCTCGTGACTACAGGATATCTCATTTGACACTTCCCACCCTAGTGCAGCCAGGGATGATATTTCTGAAAAGAATGAAACAGAAATCTAAGCAAACGGGTGGGGGGAGCAGCGTGTGTCTCTAATCACAGTACTTAAGGATCTGAGACAGGAGGATCATAAGTTTGAGGCCACCAGGGAGGTTTTTTTGTTGTTTGTTTGTTTTGTTTTGTAAAAACAGAATCAACCTGTAAAGATTACCTCTTAAGTACACAACCAGTCCAATGTGGCTGCATGGTCACCTGTCTGCCTTGTACACCGGACATGAGTAACATTGTGGATCGATCTAGCAAACAGCTTTACATTGCAGTCACTTCCCCACACATCCGTTGGAATGAGTAACTGGGGTTCTCCTTCGTGCTGTATTCTTTGTGATATATAGACCTGTGTGTGTGTGTGTGTGTGTGTGTGTGCGTATGCGCACATGCATGCATGCACGCGCACATCTCTGATTAAGAATAGCTTCCTGGGTACTGTACTTTATACACTGGCTGTGTATGAAGTGTGAAGGCACAGGTACTGGGAACCAGGCTTTGGGTGCTCACTTTCCTTTATCTGGAGAAGGGAATGAGTACATATCTTTCATCAGACTCTCAAAAGGCCCATGACCTTCCCCACACTAAAGAAAAATTAGGTAATTAAAGCCATCCTACTGGAGGCTTTCTTATTAAAACCCAGGACAACATCACAAATATTAGCCAGTAAAATAACATGTAATAGAGAAATGAGAAAGGCTCTCTGAGAAAATGGGGCAATCCTATCTGTATGCCTCACTAGGACCATTGTTTTGCCTGTGAAACCTGTTTTTAAATTCTAAAATTCAAACACTACGATGTCAAAGTGCATTTTATACTCAAGGGATACACATTAAGTGTTGTTTTTTGTTTTGGTTTGGTTTTTTTGTTTGTTTTGTTTTGTTTTTTGTCATGCTAAAGTATTTCAAGTGAGTGATCTAAAAATTGATGGCATCTCAAAGTCATGGAAACAAAGTAACCAGTTAGGATATCAAAGTACACAAATCATTACAGCTCTCCTGTATGCCCAAAATAGCCAAAGAGAAAATGAAAGAAAGTCGAATTTTATTTTACAGTAGCATTAAAATGTCATTAACTGGAAATATTTTTTAATGTGTGTAAGTAAAATTTAATGGTAAACATACATAAGAAGAGGTTTAGAATGATTAAGTATATCAAGTTTGACTAGGAAATATATTAGCTTTTAAATAGCATACCATTTCTTCCCCAACCATTTATAGCATTTAAAAAGAAAACAAAAAAGCTCCTACAGTGTTTCAAATTAATTATTTATCAATACCAGTGATGAATAAGAACTTGAGACATTCATTCTAATACTTACATGGAATGAAAACATTGGCCAGCACTGTTTACTTATTTTAATTAATATTTTTCTCTGGGACATGGTCCTTCTGTGTACCCCAGACTGACCTCAAACACCAGCATCCCCTGCCTCTACCCTCCATTGTTAACAGTACACGTATGGAACACCCTTCTGCTCATGGAGCATATTTGTTTGTTTGTTGTTTTTCGAGACAAGGTTTCTCTGTGTAGCCCTGGCTGTCCTGGAACTCACTCTGTAGACCAGGCTGGCCTCGAACTCAGAAATCTGTTTGTCTTTGCCTCCCGAGTGCTGGGCTTAAGGGTGTATTCCATCACCTCATGGGCTCATGGGACACATTTTACAAAGATTGTTCTCCTACCAGATATTAAAGCGACACATGCTAAAAATTACAAGGCACTGTTATGGGGTACAACTACCGAGAGGTGGAAAAAATCAACACAGCCAACCATTCAGAAACTGAACCCAGTATCTTATATGCAACACATCTCTGTGTTTGTATCCAAGATACATTAGCAACTGATTCTAGAGGCCTTGGTCTATGAGCTATTTACCAAAGAAAAGCCCCTGAGATGGAATGTAATGGCCTTCAGTGACACCAAGAGCTACCCCTTGGTATAAGGGTCTGTGAGAAAGAAGCACAACACTCAAAGTGAAAACAAGATATTCATGAGGAAGATTGGGGGGAAATGTGTTCCCTCCCCGCCCCCCAAAAACTTGAACCTTTCCAGGCTGTGCACATTAAGTGTTGAAGAATGATGTCCAAATGAATCAAGCTCACACAAGCTCCACTGTGCTCACAGGTTAGGACCAAAGAAAATGTCAATCTCCTCAGACAGAACTAGTGCATTAGTTACTTTCCTGCCATTGGGATAACATGCCAGGACTCAAAGCAGAGAAGATTATTTGGCTTATGGTACCAGAGAGCTAGAGTCTATAATGGTGGGGAAGGCATAGTGTCAGGACTATAGAGTTGACTGATCACATTTTCACCCACTCACAGGAGCAAAGAGAGTGGGAACAGGAAGTGGGGTGGGGCTGTAACCCCACAAAGCATGCTTCAGTGATGCTCTTCCTCCAGCAAGGCTCGGCCTCCTAATGGTTTCACGAATAGCGCCCCCAACTGGGAAATAAGTTCAAGTGTGTGCACCTACCGGGGTTTGTTTCATTCACTTGGCCACAACTAGCCTTAAAACCGTGCCCAGGAGACTCTCAGACAGGGCGGGCTGGTCCAGACCCACAAGGGCTAAAGTGCGAACTGTTTCCAAAGGCATGAGATCTGGGAATGGGTACCACACATCTGTGGCTGAAGATGAAGGATGCTTAGTGAACCGTGATAAAAACGCATCTTGGGAAGTACATAGCATCTAGACCAATGATAAAAGTGGACTTTTTCAAAGAACTGGAAGAAAGCACGTCATACAGTGGAATTTGTCTTTTCAATCACAGAGGGACAAAGTGATACAAGAATTCTGCTCTACTGAATGAAATGGAAAAGTTCTATCCATCAAGAGTGTCCTTGAATCTGGGAAGAAATAGCTTCGAGCTTTATGATGGCAACCTCTAACAATGTATAACACTTCAATATGTGCAAGAATTTATCCCAGTGAAAACATCAGAAACAATTAAAGACAGGGGAAGTGAATAATCACGACTCATCTATACTAGAAAACATGTTTTTGGAGGAAATGTATTGGCATGGGGGAGAACTCTTAAAATCTTAAATACAATAACACAAGATTGGAATTATACTCAATGTAAATGATTTTCTATTTCTATATCTGTATCCAGTGATTTATCTCTCTGTATATGTGGATGTATACAGGCATACAGAAAAATATTGAAAAAAAATCTAACTATATCTTAGTGGATGGTGACATACGGGTTGTATTAGATCTTGCATTATCTTAATTGTTCTCAGGGATCTTCTGTATTCATCGTCTATTGGTATTGTAAGAAATGATTACAAAAACAATGGATTAAACTATTTGTCCAGTTTTGTGGGCCTTGTAGGGTTGCATTGGATCCTGGAGGCCTCAGGAAGGGACTAGTTTCATCCCTAGTGGTTGTCTTTACCCCTTGGCTCTGTTGGCAATCCTCATTGGTGCTCAAAGTCAGCGATAGGCAAGCCTGTTGCTCTTACAACACATCTTCCTGACCCTTCATCTCTCTCTGACCCACCCAGGCAGAGAAGGTATTTGTAAGGACCATGGAAGCTAGGTGGGGTGCACTAATATAACACCAGGTTCTATGGATTAGGGGTCAGATGGAAGATGTTATTATTGTTAGTAAAGCTGGGTGTTTTCTGAAACACACACACTTTCTATGAAACGATTCAAACAGGCCCGTACTATGTTTGCCAAACTGAATTACTACGCTGGTTGTTGTTACCAGATACCTGACAGAAGCAAAAGGTTATTTTGCTTTGCTCTTTCAGAAAGGTTTCAATCCATCACAGTGGGTGAGGCCTGCTGAGGTGGCTGCAGGGCAGCGTGAGTATGGAGAAATAGCACGTTCACATCATGATAGGCAGGAAGGAGGGCAAGTTAGTCAGAACCAGAAGTTCTGCTCCCAGTGGCTTGCATCCTCCAGGTAGACCTCCTGTCCCAAAGGTTCCCCTGTCTGTCAGAGTAGCACATGTACTTGGTAATCAAGTGTTCCAAAAGAGAAGCCTGGGGAGGACATTTCAGATTTGAGCTGTGAGAGTCAACATCAGGGACAGTTCTTTTGTTCTTAAATTTTTATAAGTATGTGGATGTACATGTGTCTGGCTGTGAGCATGTACACCCCAAACACAAATGCAGTATACCACCTGGATTCATAAATATCAATTTCTTTGAACACAGCCTTTTCTATTTTTTTCCAGTGTTGTCTGTATTGTAATCAACAGCAGAGCTGAATTGTTGCAAGAGAAACCATCTGGGCCAGCTTAGCACGCTGACCCTTTATAGGAAGGAGCTAGCCACCCCCACAGTACACCACATTTCACGATCTCAAGCCAAAACTTAAATGCGTTAAACAATAATAGCTTTCCAGGGCATCTTGCCATTCATTCCTTGTCTTTCAGAGGACCAGAGAGGACCCGGTGTGTGTAGGTATGTCCTCTGGGACCTCACGGAGTCTATGAAAGCCACTTGGTTGAGGATCTCCGAGTGTTCTCTTTCACATCCTGTTCTGCTTCACATCTTTAAAGTTATTATCAATCCCCAGGGACACACAGAATCTGTCGCAAGTTGAATAAACAAAATTAAAGTCAAAGTGGTTGCCAACCTGTATGTGCTTCCTGTGGTGCCCTGGGATTCCCAGAGGGTGGTCCTGATGCTGGGGTTTAAACTCCTTTGTGTAGTCAGCATCATCACACCTGTGACTCTACATGATGGCCACATGGAATCCGTGGTTCACCTGTGCAGCCACACTGACCTGCCCAATGCAAAGGAGAGCAATGTGTTCATCACACAACCCACAACAACAAGGATCACAGCCACAATTGCTCCTAAGTCCCTGCCAGGCTAGTCATCTCATTAGCACTGTTTTTTCTTCCCCTGTGGCCTGGTCAGAGATGCTATCACTACGGGAACTATTTTTAAAAAAGGGAGGGGGGGGACAATATTAAGAATAACTTTAGAGATTACAATCGAAAACAGTGGGGTATATATCTGCAGGCATGGCGGCATGAATGTCTTTGTCCATTGCGTTGAGGTAACCCACTTAGACCTACATACTGAACATTTAAGTTTATAAAATATGCACTTATTAGAAATAATGTGTAGCGTATTTCAAATATGTGGGTGGGGGGGGAGCACCCTCATGGAGGCAGGGGAAGAGGGATGGGATAGGGGGTTTCCGAAGGGGAGACCTGGCAAGGGGAAGACATTGAAAATGTAAATAAAGAAAATATCCACTAAAGAAAAGAAATATGCCACACCAAGTGTCCTTCCTTGTCATTAATCACCACATCCTTCCTCCTTTTCCTCTTCAACACAAGCTGATGGACACACATTTCTTAGTTCTAGGGAGATACACAAGTCTTTGGATGCCCCGTGGCACAGTGCTCTGAAGAAAGCAATCTGTGCTCCCCTCTGCTTGGACGTTCTGTGCCACCCCCCAGAAACAAGCATGGCTTGTACAACAGTCAGCTTGCAAATCTTTCCTACAAACATGCCTTCACTTTCACTTCAAAATTACAAAAATTACTTTTTATTTTTTAGAAAGGAGGAAAGCCAGGGATTTACCCAAAGTTTTCTCCTAAGAGAAGAAGCTGGGCTTTGAAGCTCATTCAATGGACAGAGACTGGTCACTTTAAGGCCTCCTTGTCCCCCGACATCCTTCCCACACACCCCAAACAGACACTGAAAATGTACACAAGCCCTACATAATTTATTCATAGCATAAGTAAAAGTTCATTTGCAGTCGCTTGGCTGGCAAAGAATACGCCATTGTAGAGATATTTAAATATTCATTGATTTTGATTGTGTAAGGTGTGCAGGCTGTTAGATTGCTTACCCTTAAGTCCACACCTCACCAGTCTGTGATGTACAGTTGCCTGTGGTCTTTTTTCCCAAGGTTCCCCTAGGCCAGTTTCCTCCTGGGTTTGAATAGCAGGAGACCTGGGTAGGAGAGGAGAGAAGGAGGACAGGAACGTGGCTTTGTTCCTCCTGTACACGCTTGCCTCAGCTCTGCTGTGACAGCTTTAACTGGTGGAGCCCATTTTGTGGTCCCAGGTGTGTCGGTTGGCCCATGTGCTGGGCAGTTTTGTGTCAACTTGACACAAGCTAAAGTTATGCGAGAGGAAGAAATCTTAATTGAGAAAATGCCTCTGTAAGATTGGGCTGTAGGCAAGCCTGTAGGGCATTTTCTCAATTAGCGATTGCAGGGGAAAGCCAAACACATTGTGGGTGGGTCCATGCCTAGGCTGGTGGTCCTTCCTGTTATAAGAAAACAGGCTGAGCTAGCCATGGGGAGCAAGCCATGGGGAGCAAGCCATGGGGAGCAAGCCATGGGGAGCAAGCCAGGGGGAGCAAGCCATCAAGCAGCACCCCTCCATGGCCTCTGCATCAGCTCCTTCCTTCAGGTTCCTGCCCCCTTTCAGTTCCTGTCCTGATTGCTTTGGATGATGATAGTGATATGGAAGGAAGCACAAACCAAATTAACCCTGTACTCCCCACGTTGCTTTGCAGTGATAATCCTGATTAGGACAGCCCACCTCCTAGGCTAGGTGGTATTTCTTCCTCTCTGCTGGCCTGAAGATCCTGGGTGATTCTCATATCTGTTCAAGTCTGGTCTCTTCATTTTCTTATGTTGTCTTCTTATTTTCAGGGTCCATGAAACAAATTCTTTTGCCTTGATGGGCCTGGGCTCTGCTTTTCTTCGTTCGGATGTGAGGCAGTAGGTATGTCAACTCTGACGTTTTAACCAACTGTGTGGACCCACACATCTCTATGCCATGGTGCTTAAAAGTGGGTAGCCCGAGGAAGGACAGCTAGCAGTCAGAGGGACATTGCATCACCTCCATTTCTACCCTCTTAGCAGCTCACATGTCTGCTAACATTTGTATCTCGTCCATACCAACAATTCAGTCCTCCCATATCCACCCATCAGTCTGCCCTGTCGCTTGGGTTGCTCATTCTGTCTGTCTATCCACCCTCCGTCTGTCTATACATTTGTCCATATATATTTCTATACATCCAGTCTTCTCCCATTCATTCCTCACTCCTTCTGACAAACATGCATTGCTCAGGTGCTAGGCTTCAGGTTGGAATTTGGAATCAGGTTCATCTTGATTCTTGATAGGGAATAAGCTCTTTGGCAAGTGCTTATAATCCAGTGGAAGAGATACTCCACATAAACTCCACTAGTGTAGAGAGTGATGAGCTCAGAAAGCCTGGAATAGAGTAGGGGCTCAGAGAAAATAACTGTACAGACCTCAGGAGATGCCTCAGTGAAGTTCCCACCGTACAAGCTTGAGGACTTGAACTTAGAATCTAAGCACTGGCATAAAACAGTGAGTTTGGCCATATGTATCTATAATCCGAGTGCCAGTAAGTGGTGGACCACAGGGGACTGATTTCAGGAGCTTGCTGCCTACCTAATTTAGCTGACAGGTGAGTTCTAGGTTCAGATTCAAACCTAAGGTTGAGAGTGATAAAGGAATGTGTCCAATGTCCACCTGCACAGAAACCGACACATATGTCACATGCACACACACATAACACTTTTTAAAAATTAGTTTTAGAATGCCTATGGAATGAATGCATGCAAAAATGCTCTCATGGAGATAGTAAAGACAATCTTGGGTTTGAAGACACAGTAGCTTCTTCCATGGCACAGAAGAGCAGAGGAGGGGTCAAAGAGAAGGTTTGGGGAGGCAGTGTAAGGGATCCAAGTACATCACGTATATGTTTAAAGATCAAAGAACAATACTCAGAGGTTGGAGCATTCTGATCTGTTCTTGGAGAGGATGGGGGAGGGGTAGGCAAGGATGGGATTTGGAGAGATTGGCAGCCAGGGCTTACACAAAAGAAGGAAATATGAAAGAACATCTTCTTGTCAGTCAAACCTGTGTGTCTGTGCACCATTTCAAAGGTACCCATGACAGAGGGGGTGACCAATGCTCGGCTCTTCAGTTTTCTTCTGGAATTTCACTCTTCCACAGTCCTGAATGTCACCATGCCTTCCCTTTGTATCCTGTAGCAGTTATCATCACAGAATGAGTTCCCCCAAGATCGGTTGCCGGGCCTAAGGCATGCTTCTTTAAAAAAAAGAAAAGAAATTAATTTCAGTTGACAAACTGCCTTCCAGGAAGAAGTGCCAATTTACATCCTCGTGACAATGTGTAAGGAAGTCGATTTTCCCACATCTCTGCTATTTTGGGTCTTTTGTCAAACTTTTCATCCTTTCTAATATGATGGGTGAAAACGATGAGTCACTTGTATCTTCATTTAGTGCATTTAGTGACTAATGCATCAGATCCCCTTCTGTGTGCTGAACGCTGTACATTTTGTGTTGAGAATACTCTTGGTCCCGACTTTTCCTCTGTCCGCTGAGTACATGACTGTCATTTTAATTTAGCAAGTTCCCCTGTTCTGTTTTGTATTTTTTCTCTCTTGTTTTTCCAAGGTTAGGACTGCCAAACCTCTTCTCCGCGACCCGTGTGGCATCACTCTCCTGGTTGGTACAATGTTAAAGTTTGTGATTCAGTTTCATTTAGGCCCATGGACAGTATTAAAGTCAAAACCATAGGATATAGAATTCAGGAGCTACTTGTACCCAAGTGTAACAGTTCTTCCTGATGTGAATTTTCTTGGTTTAAAAATACTGTGCTGGGGTTGGAAGCCAGGGCTTTCTGCACGCCAGACAAGTGTTCTACCACTGAGCTGCACCCCAGCCCAAGTTACTATCTCTCTCTCTCTCTTTTTCTTTTTTATTTGAGAGAGTATCTCACCATGTAGACAAGGATGACAGAGATGTGGGACCAAGTCTTACCTCTTAGCTACCTGACCACTCCTTTGACTCCATGACCTCAATGTTCTGGGTTCCTCTCTACTTCTCTTAATGTGTGAGTTTCACGCCCATGGTCATCCGTCTGCCAATCTCCATCCTCCATATAAATATTACAAGCTTGGTCTTGAACATTTTCAGAGTCCAGAAAGTCTCACAGTCCGAAGAGACCGTGCCCTGTGTAGAAGGTGCAGCCACTGGCCATGGCTGGAGGTGAAACCTCAGGATGTCACATTCATGAGACAACAGTAACACTCAAAAGCAGAAGTGTGCTGAGAAATGTGATTTTTAAGTTTTATCTCAAATTTACCTTTATTTATTTTGAATTATGTTTATTTGTTTGTTTGGGTTTTGTTGTTGTTATTATTGTGTTTTTGTTTTTAATCAAGATTTCTTTCTATGGCCCTGGTCATCTAAGAACTCCCTCTGTAGACCAGGCTGGTCTCAACTCACAGAGATCTACCTACCTCTGCCTTCCAAGTGCTGGGATTAAAGGCATGCACCACCATGTCTAGCTTTATATTTATTTTTTGAAAGCTCAATTCCCCTAATCTCGATCTGTACCACACACCCACAGTACACTCTCCATGGCAGGATGTGTCTTTGGGAGCTTAGTCCACAGTGAGTAGCCCTGAGGGACTTCAGAAGACTTTTTTGTGACTCTAGCCCAGGGTCCAGCTTGCCCCAAAGTAACAGTGAGTATCACTGAGACACAGAACTAGCTTCTGACGATGTCTCACAAGAGGCTCTCACAGAGTCTCAGTCTAAGAAGCTGTGGGCAGGATAAACATGGATACTTCTTCCCCAGTGATCTTGTTCCCTCCAAGCTAAACTTACCACTCCTTGGAACACAGCAATGCTTGGTGACCATTACCCCATGCTGGTCTTTCCAAGGTCACTGTCTATGTCCATCTGTCCTGGAACCCAGAAAGAGTACTCCTTGCCTTCTCCCACCAACTGTGCAGAAGTTGCTACAGGCTGACCACTTACTTCACAGGAAGTCACCTCAGCTGCTCCTGGGCCTCTCTATCCATCTCAGCCTCAGTCACTCTGCTCTCCGATAGGCTAGGGAAGGGTCTTCTCAAGTGGCCCTAAGCCGAGGCTTGCCGGTGTTATTAGAAAGGCCTCTACGGCCTCCTATGTGATCCATGTCATCCATGATGGCTACAACGAAGTTGGGCACATACTTTTCCCAGATGCCCCTCGGTGGGCTTGGGCACCCTCACAGACCTGGGGTAGGACTGCTAATGCTCTAAACTACCTTTTCCATGCACTCTGACAGGGTAGCATCCCTCTCACGACTGGAAACTCAGTCCCTTTACCTCTTACCAAAGAAACTCTATGGACAATGCTCCTTCCAGAGTTTCCCAGGTCTTCAAGCTGAGTCCAATTTCCAGCCACAGCTGACTTTTTGCCTGGCTGCTCTGCTTCACTAACCTGTTCCCCCCTCATATCTTTCTTTTCCTGAGACTTTCTGACTGAGACTCTGCATACAAAAGTCAATTATAAAGCCTGTGTTCTTCCCTCACTTCCTAGGATAGGACTTAAACACAACACCCTATAAAAACTGGCTCCTGATATTACACATTGAGTGGGGGTTACCCAGCAACACTGAGGCGATGGAGACATGACTGGAGACTGAGGCCCTCAGCAGGGCACATAAAAGGTTAACAGTAGCATGCAGTACCTGACCTGGGACATCTACGACCCTTGCTTTGGGCTCTGAGTACATGGTTGGAGAGGGAAGCCAGAGAATCCCACCTGGCACTCGGGGTTGAAGCATCTGGAGCTTGTTATACAGGAGTTGGCACAAGCTGGGCATCTTTCCAAGCTCAGAAGGTTCCAGAGAAATTCCAAAATGAGAGATGTTTATAAAAACCGTGTTTTCGGAAGAGTCCCCACAGTTCTCCCCCAAAGGATTTCTTGAGGTCACCATCTAAGCCAGGTTTTCACACAGTAACTGTTTATATCAGAGATGTCTCTGTGCTCCAGGAAGGGAATGGCGGCTGCCTATCTGTGTCATTTGATGACATTCATGACAGTGAGAGCATCTCCCCCATGCCAATCCAACCTGATCTACGATGTCATTTCCTCACAGGCTGTAAGGGCCTCAAAGACAGTTCCATTCTCCAAGATGAACTTAATGGCCCTATCTCAACATTTTGTGTTCCCCTCTGAGAGACTCTAAGGACACAGAACACTTGACCACTCTGCTAGGGAACTGTCAGGCAAAGGGACAGTGCCTCCCCCACCCTCACATGAGTCTGTGTATCAAGACACATTAACCCTTTCCCGATGTGATGCCCATCACCTTGGCAAAGGACACGCCAGACTCTCTCTAGAATGGACTGCTCTCTTTATGGCCTTGTTTCTTGGGCTATTTTGATTTGCATATTTGAAAACAACTGAAAAAGCAATTAATTCAAATCTAAATAACTTCCATGCTCAGAGTTATGTTTATGGGTTTCCAGAAGACAAATTTATGGGGACGTCTGGGGACCAGGCTTTTGACACTGAACGGGCATCAATCTCTCCTGAGACGGGCTGTGGGTTTATTTCTAAAACTCATGTGGAATGAGCGAGCAGATATGGAGTCCATGCTACCTAACGATAATCACGCCCTTCAGCCCGAACACACGGGGCTGCTGTAGGCAGTCACAGTGCTGCTGTAGGCAGCTGCTGCGGCCTTTCTTATGATTCCGAGTGAGGCTTCTCCCCAAAGACCATTGTCCCTCAGAGAGAAATCACTAAGTTATCTACAATCCCAGGGATGAGTCTAGTATGTTCAGCTTTTCTTTTTCTTTCTTTCTTTCTTTCTTTCTTTCTTTCTTTCTTTCTTTCTTTCTTTCTTTCTTTCTTCCCAAGAATAATTTGCACAGGAAGGGCAGACTGCCAGTGCAATAATTGAGAAACACTTGGTTAAAATGTCTATTAAAGGATGATAGCTTTCTCCTCCCCAGTCCTTATCCTCTAGAAAGGATAAAAAGGGAAGTGTAAAAGAAGCCATGACAAAGACAGAGAAAGGGGGAAGGAGCAGACAAGAACTGTGAATGAATGTAAGAGTCGGAGGCTGGTATCCTTGCTGCCCCTGCTGTTATGTGAATGTGCAGAACAGAGCTATGTAGACTACTAGGAGAGCAATCAGGACCACTAAACCATTTGGGAAGACTCTGCCCAAAGTCAAGTTCAACTTGATTCTGATTCCAAACAAAGCAATCAAATTCACAATGGTCACAGCATCCTGGGGGCTTTTCCCATTGCCTACCATTCTGCATCATCATCCTGTTCCCTTTCCCTCTGAGCCACTCACTTCCCGTCCATCCCAGCTGACACCCACGGGCGTGGGGTTGGCAGACTGCGAACAGAACAGTTCATCACTCTTCAGTG
Organism: Rhynchomys soricoides; assembly: GCA_019843965.1. Taxonomy (NCBI): domain Eukaryota; kingdom Metazoa; phylum Chordata; class Mammalia; order Rodentia; family Muridae; genus Rhynchomys; species Rhynchomys soricoides. The sequence goes on along the minus strand of JADRCH010000246.1, from coordinate 1,299,398 downwards.
AGGGATCCACATAGCTTTTCTTTCTGGGTTTCCCTCATCCTGTTAGCATCAATACTAAATTCCTAAGGTGAGGGGACATTGTAAGGTCAAACTTCAGGATCCACTTGGCTTGCTTCTCTTTCTCTGACATTTGACTAACGGCCTCTGATCTGAATGTCATCCCCAACCACGCACAGAACTCTGAGGGCATCGCTTTAATTTCAAATGTTGCTGGCTTTATTTCTGTGCCTGCCTGGCACATGTGTGGTCTTAAGGGCCCATCTTGCTTCTGTCTGTGCCGTGTTTTCAGAATCCAATTTCCCGACGAGGCTGACATGGCATATCCAGATGAGGCCGTCTTTCTTTCCTCTTATCTAGTAAGAACATTTTAAGCTGAATCGTTAGCTTTATAAAATTTAGTCTGTTTTAAAATCTGATTTCTTCCATTTTATCCCTCTTCACTTCTAAAATTCTTAATAGCCAGAAGGCTAGTTCTATGCATATTTCTAAAGTCGAATGAACACATCATACGAATTTACCATAGTACATACGCACAACAGTGCTTCAGCGTGGAGACATACACACAGAGCAGTCTTCGGCATGAACATTCTTCCAGGTTGTTAGCTCTTTATTGTCAAATATAGCTTGCACCTTTATTCCTGGAAGCTATAGATCTCCTCTCTATAACTGCAGCTTTCAATATTTGAAGATGTCTGTCATAAAGACTATACTCTATGACCTTGTGAGAGCAGCTTCTTCCATTCAGTTTTGAAGGCCATCCAGGTTCCCGCATGCAATAGTAATACACCTTGTTCATTGCTGACTAGTGCATCTTGTATGGATGCACCATTCTTTTCTATCCATTTACAAGGCAGATAACATTTTGCTGGGTTCCAATTTGGAATGAATATAAATAGATTTTTTAAAAACAAACATTTGCTTACAAATTTTTGCTTTTTTTTTCTCTAGCAAAATCTTAGGATTGAAATTGATAGCCTGTATATTAAGTATATTTCCAGGCTGAGCGATGGCTCGGTGGTTAAAAGTACCTCGTACTCTCGTACAGGAGCCGAGTTTGATGTCTAAGCAGTCACAACAGGCTCTCTTTTAGCTTCCTGTAACTAACTCCGGCCTCAGGAACTCTGACATCCCTGGCCTTCACTGGCATCGGAACTCACATATACAAGCCTGCACACAGACACTAACTTAAAAATAAAAGCAAAGTTGTTAAGTGCATTTCCAAGTATGTAGCAAACTGTATACAATTACTCAGAGTCGTTTTACCCTCCTGGACTATAACAGCAATGTAAAAGAATTCTAGGTGCTTCTCACCATCCCTGAAATTTCCTGTTGTATTCATTTTAAACATTAGTGATCGTTATAGATGTGGTTAAACAGAATTTTGAGCCAAACCACGGCAAACACACCAACAACAGTCACTGTTCCAACCAAACCCATGATGCCATAGACTGAGAAAAATAAGTATTTGAAAGAGCAGGAAAGATATTTAAAAATATCATACATGAGGTAAATAAAAGCTCAAATCCAGGAGATGGGCAAGTGAGTGACAGATGTGTGGAATAATGAAAAACAGATATACAACGTATGATTATTAAATGCCAACTGAACGAAGTACGCGGGTTTCTCATCCTGGCAAACAGACTCAAACTACAAGTGCTTAAACAAACTGCGCTGAATTAGTGAAAGAGTGTGCATCCGCACAGACAGCTAGCTAGAGCCACTAGAGAAGACGCGTGGCCCTCACAGAGGATAACTCTGTGTGTACGTGTGTGTGTATGTGTGCGTGTGCGTGTGTGTGTGTGTGTGTGTACGTAGAAAGCATGGGCTTCTAAAACCACATTCCACTTCTGCAGTCCTGGAAGCTGGAGCTCCAGGTTAGTCAAAGAAAACACTTAGACTCTAAAATGTCTGTGACCGGCATAGAATTCACACATCTAACAGGGAGAATCGTCTCAAGAATTTAGCAAGCATGCCGGCTTCCTTTGCGCCTCTTCCTAATCTCTCGTGTAAGCTGTGATTTATAAAAAGCCATCATGAAACCCACAGAAAGCAATGGATGCTCTAATAAAGTAGAACTAAATCTATTCTGCTGGCGAAGTGTGGTGAGGATGGAGAGAGCAGAGAGGAGGGGGAGATGCCAGAGGAGAGCAGAGCCTGGGAGTGCATGGTCCCACAGCTCTAAGGGAAGAACCCTGAGGTGGACCTGTGCACAAAGAAAGGGATGTGGGAAGGGAAATTGTCTTGATGCAAAGAAACATCTGAACAGGAAAGCAGACGGTAACATGATTAAGCAACACAAGAAGGGAAGAAAAACAGACAGGGACCCCAAGTTACATGATAAAGGTAGCCGCCCACCCTTCTCTCTTCCTGGTGCAGGTGAGTGCATTACAGCACTTGCTTAACTGCAGGCTGGCCACTCTCATGGGCAAGCAATGCAGTCCAGTCATAGGCTCTTTGCAAAAATCACGGTAGAAAATGATGAAAACCGAACGCATAGGAACTGTGTGCAGAGTTTTAAAAAATCTTAATTTAAAAAAAGCTGCTACCTTTCCCCCATTTTGATCTATACATTTAATGTAATGCAATCCAAAGATGTCAAAATGGGTGGGCATAGATTTTTATCACTTTGACAAGGTTTCTGGAAAATGAGAGTGCCAAGCATGGCTGTCACTCTTGGCTGGAAGGACTCGCCCATCCTCCTAGCTGCAGCCAACATAGCACCAGCTCCTAATAACTCTTTGAAATCTGAAAGCTTAACGCACTAGAATAGAAAAATCCACAAATAAATGCATTATTGCCAAGCCATGGAGGGAAGCAGATTTTTTAAATAAATAGTTCTAGACCAAAGTGATATTCATGTGGAAACAAAAATTAAAATCTGATCCCCACATCTATCTTTCCACCCCCAGACACCAACTTTAGGTGGATTATAGAGCTAAATATGAACAGCGAAACCATGAAGCTCGCAGAGAAGAATGCAGGGACATATGTGCAAGTTTTGCTATGGGAAAATCTCTCTGAATCTGATACAAACTATAATAATAAAATAAAAGAGAAACAGATTGATACATCTTATCACATTAAAAATGTGAAGTTCCGTATAGAGGCAGGACTTAGCAGCAAAGCCAGGAAGTGGGTGCGTTAACATTAGCAACATACATGGTTGGCCAGAATAGTCTACCAGGGATACGAGCTACACATGAAAACACATATAGGTGCAAATATGCGTATTCAAAGATGACGTGAACGGGTTGGTTTTGATTGTTGAGTTGATGCATTTAGGGTGTATCAGAGCGTGAGAAACACACCTGTGTGCTCATGAGAAGAGTTCCCGGGGTGGATTGACTGACATGGCATAGCAATAACAGGGACAAAAAAGGCCTTCTCTGGATGTGGGCAGGCACCTGTTAGAATGGAGGCGGATGTTGTCAGAAGGCCAGGTGGCTCCAGGGCAGGCTCCCACCCCCTTTTTTCAGGGAGTGTTTCTATTTGGAGCCATGGACCACTAAAACCATTAATAATAATAATAATAATAATAATAATAATAATAATAATAATAGTAATGATAATAATCGCTCTAAGCTGTAGCAGTAACTCATGACCAAGTTAGATGGTGCTTTCATAGTCAAGACATTTTAATTTTCCTTGTAGACATGGCAAACAGGGAGGGTCATTTTCACTGCATGTTAAAGAGAGCTCGGGTCAGGGAGAACAACTCAGACACAGCACGGGCTGGGGACAGAGAAAAACCTGGGCGATAAAAAAAGACTCTGATATATCCCTATATGTTCCCTGCTCAAAAAAGGGGAGTTACATATGCAAGGGGTGATGGGGAGAGTCAGATGTACAGGCATCTGTAATTATCTGTTAGGCTGGATTAATGCATTAAAGGAACAGCCCTTAGGTAATCCTGACTCTCAATTCACAGCTCTGCCTTCACTTGGTTGGGTAAGAACTCTTAAGGTCTAAACTGGCCAGTGAGCCTGCTCGCTGTGAGCTCACAGTGAGCTGCATTGCCCAGGAGGCACTGCTAAGTGTGCCCCACACCCATACAATCTTCACCTCCCATTATCACCAATCTCTAGACAACCCCTCTCATTACCTAAGAGCACCTTGAGAAGGATACGCCTTGGGAAATGAGTGGAGAGGTAAGGGATGGTGCTGAGAACGACAGGTACAGAAGAGGACTGTGAAAAGAGGCGGAGGTGCCTGGGACTCCGGAGAGAGAGGCTGTAAAGTGGGTGGCTGCAGCTGTGGTGATGTGGAGCAGGTAGAAGCCTCTCCCTCACCCCGGAGAAACCCGCAAAGTTTCTTGGGGGGTGGGGGGGAAGCACTGGACTTGCAGCTTATTGGGTACCTATTTTAAAACTTGTTAAAGGGTGATGATATTGGAACATTCCAGTTGCACATAAAATTGTTCTTTCACTGAGATAACTTTTCCAAAAAGGTTATAGTCAACATTCAAAACCTATATAGTACGGACATAATAATAGACAGCAATAAAACAACAATGGGAGTCTAAAATGATAAAAATGAGAGAAGGAACATTCCAGATACCGATCAGAGTACCGGCTGCAACAGAGCCACAGATGGAAGCACCTGTGCACGCGCGACTGTCACCTGCAAGGAAGAAGTGACTCTCTCAGAGCTCACTGACTTTCTCAGTGAAAAATGCTGCAGGAGAGTTCTTTCTTCTATTCCTTGTAGAAGTTGGGCCCTGCTTCTTACTCCTATCCCTGGACTCCCAGAGATCAGACTCAGACTCAAAATATCTGTACAACTGCCTCGGCCGTATAGCTAAGCTCTACTCTGACTAGATCAAAACTAAAATAACCCATTTATCTTACTCTACACTTTGCCAGGTGGCTGTTTACCTGTCCTCAGGTACCACGCGTCTGTCTTCTACATCTTCCTGGAAGGATCTCCTGCCTGGCTCTATCCCAGAATCCTTTCTCCTCCCAGATGTTCCGCCTCTCATTTCCTGCCTGAGCCACAGGCTTTTTAGTTGACAGGTGATGCACCCATACAATGCACAAGATGTTCTCTACAATTCCTTTCTACTTTTCTATACTTTTCAAGTCACTTCCACGAGTCTATTCTCTATAAACATTGAAATACAGGTTTTTATAACTGGAAAATAATATAAAATAAAATAGGGATGTAGAGACAGAATAGACAAAGAGCCTCCATGCTCTCACTGAAGAGAGAGGTCTATTATTACATTGTGGATTATGTCATTTATTATTACAGTGATGACAAGGGTGAAGATGAAGGGGGAGAAGGGTTGAGAGGAGAAGGAGGAGGAAGATGATGATGATGATGATGATGATAACGAGGTGAAGTGTCGTGTGTGTGTGTGTGTGTGTGTGTGTGTGTATGGGTGTGTTGTAAGCATGTGTGAGCATGCTGTGGGTGGTGTGTGTCCATGCATGGTGATGAGGAGACCAGAGAATATCAGGCGTCATTCTCCATCACTCTCTGCTTTACCTGCTTGAGACAGTGTCTCTCACTCAACCTAGAATGTGCTGTTTTCCAGTGAGTCTGGGTAGCCAGCAAGACCCTGCAATTCTGATGGCTCATCTCACCTCTGCCCTGCCCCTGGCCTGGGGTTATAGGCCTATGTGTCCATGCCCAGCTTTTGTGTGAATGTTTGGCATCTAAACCCAGGGCCTCCTGTTTGCACGGCAAGTGCTGCTATGCCTCATTTCCCCAGCCCTTAGGCATATGCATAAGTGATGCTGGAGTTCTCACTATGCAGGCTGCACTGAAGGACCAGGACAGGATGCTTGCCTCCCTGCTCTTTCTCCCCATTGGCTCTTGTCATATAATCAAGTTCCTCTCCTACGTCCCTGTGTGTATAACAGACCTGAGTGACAGTGACGCTACAACTGACACCAAGTTAAAGGCACCATCCTGACCCTAAAACCCTGCATGTACGCCCCAACACCTGCCAAAATGGGAACAAAGACCTAATCAATCAATGACCTAGTCCATAGTTCCAGGAAAATCCCTAAATGTACAAACTGATTTTTTTTTTCGTTTCTTTCTTTCTTTTCTTTCTTTCTTTTTTTTTTGGCTTCTCTGGATCTTGTTGCTAACCAAAGTGCAACAGCCCAGATGTGGCTTTAGTGCGTGAAAGTCAAAGGGCCGTAAGAGTCAGAGCTGTGTGATTTGGGCAAGTTTCCCATGCAGCTGCTGTCTGGCAGTAAAGACTTCCCTTTCAGTTTTAAGGGTGTCCATGCGGCAGTCTCCGATGGGCTTACCTTGCAACAACTAGCTTTGAAGGGAAAAAAAAGGCAAAAGCAGTGTCATGTAACCAAGGCTGAGTCTCCACAGGACTTGTGTATTTTGGCTTGCAGTCTTCTGCCTTGGTGTCTACCAGGAGAACATGCCTAGGCTAGCCTGCTGGAAGAAGAACATTGGGACCCAGGATCCAGAGAGCAGAGGCTTAAGCCAAGCTTTGGAACTGACTTCCAGGGTCTGAAAGGACCAGGGACAACCTCCAGGAAAAAATAAATGGCAGCACATCCCTATAGAATGAGACCATAGGATATGGTGGCTGGGTCAAAAGGCAGAGAGCCTGTCAGAGTGTGGATTGTTACCAAGCCTCTGCGATGTGTTTCAATCCCTCCAGTTGCTATGGGGTAAGGGATGGGAGGAGGCACCTCACAACCTGAGAGTTGCATCTAATTTTGTACCCAAGTAGGATAGACTCTGTATCCACGCAATCAATTGCATGATCAAAAATGTTCAGAAGAAATTCACATCTGTGTTGAGTATGTGCCATTCACTATATAATCCCAAACTCAGGGTGTGTGTTCATTTACGGTATTGAGGAATAGGGTCAACAGTCATCTTGAAATGAGTTAGAGCACATAGGAGGAGGCAGGCAGATTACAAGCAGGTACTGTATCATTCTATGGGAGGGACCGAAACATCTGTGGCTTCTGACCTTGGAAAGCCCTAGGGTCAACTCCGTTATTTCTGAAGGATCATTCTACTTATAGCCACTTGGGCCACGATGTGTCTTCTCTGTCATCTTATTGCTATATAGTATAGCGTATGTTGTCATGTGACTCTCAGATGCATGAGAGGAAGGTATCCTTAAGAAGAGTCCTTTGCTGATCTACCTGGCCCTGATGTGCCCTGGCTCTGGGCACAGGAGTCAGGAGCTCGGGCAGCAGTGCTGTTTATTCTGTGAGCACCAGAGTGCTTGTGGGTATGTGTGGAGAAATTCCTCAGCAGTTAAGAGCCCTTGGTGCTCGTGCAAAGAATCCAGGTTCAGTTTGCAGCACCTACATATCTGCTCACAATCATCTGTAATTCCAGTCCCAGGGGCCTGAAGCACTCTTTTGGCCCCTGTGGGTAGGTACTGCATGCATGTAGTGTACAGACATGCATAAAGCCAAAACACATCCATATGCATAAAAATAAAAAATAAACAAAAGGGAGAGAGAGAGAGAGCACGCGCGCGCAAGAGAAATCACTAGTCTTGAAAAACCCGAGGGAATCTATTGCATGAGTTCAAAGAAAGCAAGGCTGGGAATCTCTGGACCTGGGCTATCTGATCTCCATTGTTTGATATAATGGTCACTGGTTGTATATGACATTAAAGTGAAATTGAAAAGTACATTTTAAAAAATCCTCAGGTCCAGTCTTTAGTTTCCCTGGCCATACCCCTCAACCCATACCAGCAACTGTGGGTCTATCTGCCAAGTGATGCTGATATTACAGGGCTGGACGATATCTGTTGACCCAGAGGTTTCCTGCTATACTGTGTTGATGGAGAACAAATGGCCAAATAAGCACCGCCTGCCAGGATGCAAAGAAGTGGGCTGGATGTTCCCTGGTTGCCACGGTTTTAGAGGGCCAGCATCAAGGGACCATCCTTCCCCATACCGTGCTTCAGACAGACAGACAGACACACACACACACACAAGCACACACACACACTCCCCTTACACAGTGACTCTGAACCTTATTTTGACACATCCACTGAGCTCTGCTCTTATTATACGACACCCACCCACCAGAGATAATGTCTCACCATTTGGAAAAAAACACTGGCAAGAAAAGCCCAGATGTGTGCATAGGGTTCCCTGTGACACACAGGTTTAGTACATTGAGTTTAATCCAAATCTATTTTGAAAACAGCGGTTTCGATTGTTGTAAACTGCAGAACACATGGAGGATCCCTGGAGAAACAGATGTTGGATCTTCTGATAGCAGAAAAACAATCCAAAAAATTCTTGTAAATATGAACGAACTTGACTAATAGAGTATTTGGCACTTAAGGAGGTAGGCGCGCACCATGGATGTCATTTGGCGTTCTAAAATACTGGCATGAGTGTCATTAAAGAAGAAATATTCTTTTAAATGTCTGTTATTTAGTTTTAAAATGAAAAATATTGAATAGTTAAACTTTATTAAGTGTAAAATTGGTTTTCGGCGTGCTTTGGAATGGCAGCTACCGGGGAAGCAAGACTTGTGTCATTGAAAGCAGCTGCTCATGGAGAGGCGGCGGGGCGTGGACTAACCGGAGCATGTTCAAATTAGAGATCAGAGCTCGTGGGTCATGGAGGTCTGTGGTCACTTCTAGGCTTCTACCCCAGGGTGCTCTGGATTGAGGGGACAGAGCCTGGCTTCTAAGAACTGTAGCTGTGTATATTACTCAAGCCAGATATTTGGAAAATGCGGGATCCAGAGATGTGACTGGCTAGCTGCCATCTTCTGTCTCTGCTCCTGGTTTGGGTGTGTTTTTTGTTTTGTTTTCTTTTGTTTTTAGTGTGTGGCAACTTTGTTTCTTTAAAGCAGGAAAGATAACAGTAAAGGATGAAAATAATTCAGAAGGCCTTGGTTTTTGCCTGGTTAGGATACAGTTGTTTCTTCCCTTCTCCCGCCCTTCCCCCTCCCCTCCCTCCTTTCCCCTTCCTTCCTTCCTTCCTTCCTTCCTAATTTCCTGTACCTTTCCTTCTCTTCCTCTTTTTTTCTTTAACTTCTTTCCTCCTTCTTTCCTTCCTAATCAATATTTACAAATGTGAGAAACTGGGAACACAGGAAGTCATAGGCTGCCTGCGTGCCCCTGTCCCTTTGCTGTTGTGTCAGAGAGTGTCTATTAACAGGCTTTGGAAATTCAGGATAAAGTCAGGAGGCCAAGATAACTATTTAACACAGGTCACTTTGCCATCCATCAGAGTAGAGAGACCCAGCTCACAGACAGCCCCTGTGCCTCTCACTTCCCCCTTTGTTACTCAGCTGCTGTGACCTGTTCAGAAGCTTGCCATGCTGAGCACTTACCATCCTGAGACTCTTTGTGGGCTAGGCTCTGCCTGAGCCTGCAGCCTCCCAGTAACAGGGCCTTGCATTACTTTTTTTGCAGTCTCTGAAGCCAGCACAGCTTCTTTACGTTGCAGGCTGCATCAGTTCAGATAGATGCACAGAAAGCAGTACAGATGCCTAGGTAAGAGAGCCGGGGCTGCGCTACAGTTTGGATATGGTTGAAATGTGCCCCTCAAAGGTTTACTTGTTGAAAATTTGATCTCCAGGATGGAAACGTTAAGAGACAGTGGGCCCTTTAAAAGGTGGGGCCTAGTGGGAGGTCAGTGGCTGCATCATTAATTTAAAGTAGTTCCTTCTAAGATGTGATCTCTCCCCCTGTCTCTGTCAAATGCATGTCCATTGTGATATTATCAATCCTTACTCTCTACATAAATATTGAATTTTCAGCTTCTCAAACTGTGAGTTAAATAAACCTCTGTCCTTCAAAAGGATGCAGCTTCAGGCATGTCGTCACAGCTGTGAGAAAACTGACCCAAACCATCGCTAAGTCAGCCTGAATAGCTGTACATTTATTAGTCTGCTACCCTAGCCACCATCTTACTTGGCTTCTTTCACATCACGACTTCAACATTGTGTGGGTGATTGACATCAGCTAACTCTCAGGAGCCTTTTTAAGCAGTAAACTTGGTCAAAGTAATTATTAAAGGTTCAGTTCCTTGTTCATTTGTCCATGTGTATGCGTGTGTGCCTGTGTGAGTTTTGTGTGTGGCGTGTGTGCACGTGCCCACAGAGGTCAAAAGAAGGCACTGCATCAGCTCTAGAAACGGAATTACAGGTGGTTGTGAGTTGCCATGGAGATGCTAGGAATTAAATATGTGCTAACCGCTGAGCCATCTCTCCAGCCCAGTCAAGGAGAATTTATCAATCATTTGCCAAGTGCTATCTCCATCCCGACAGAGGGTAAATTTTCCGAAGCATACAGTCAGGACTCTTAAAGTGTCTGCTTCTTCTGGAAACACAAACACAACGGCCCATCCATTCATTATGAATCTACGTTTACATTTTCATGAATCGTTAGAGTAATAATTACCAAATCCCTATATTAAAGAAAAACAACTCAGTAAATAAATACCAGATCGCGTCATTATCCACACATGTGTTAGCTTTCTGTAAATACAGAAATTTGATATTGTCATTGAAATTACTCACTGCAATTGAAATGAGATAAATAATAAGCCCTGTGGCATTTGTTCATTAAAACACTATTAAAAGGAGCCACTTGTTTCCTATAGTGAACTGTGGTCACTCAGAACTGCTTTGCATTGACTTCTAATTAGCAGTGAACTTCAGCCAGGTCCCAGCTCGGATCCCAAAGTCCATTTTCCATTCCCCAACTGGCTCTGAGTAGAAAGAGAGAAGCTGTAGTCTGGGGAAGCGAGGTGGCCTGAGTTTCTCATGCAGGGCTGGACTATTCAAATTTCTTTCTCATCCTTCCCAGAGGAAAGACCAGTCCTGGATTGATACCCACCAGACCACCTGCTAACCACTGCCTTCATTGTGGTCATCTATGCAAAACATTGGTGTGTGCCTCCCAGGCCGGGTAAGGGCAAGGACCCTGTTAGTGTCCTGTTGGGTCTACTTTGGAATTCAAGTGCATGTGTGGACATGTATGTAGAGAAGTGGTGATGTTGAGTGTCTTTCTTGGTCATTCTCCAGCTGACAGAATGAGTCAGGATCTTTCATTGAGCCCAGAGCTCTCTAGTTCAGTTCAAAGCATACTCTGACTTTTCCTCCTGCACACTGGGACCATGGGCAGGCTGCTGTGCTTACTGGGGTTTGTTTCAGTTCTTGGGAATCCATGGTCTCTGTCCTTCCTGTTTGCACAGTAAGTGATTTACTCACTGAACCATCTTACTTACTTAATTTTGTAGCTCTCTCTCTCTCTCTCTCTCTCTCTCTCTCTCTCTCTCTCTCTCTGTGTGTGTGTGTGTCCCTGTCTCTGTCTCTCTGTCTCGCTCCTTCTCCTCTCTTTACCCCCTCTTTCTGTGTGTCCATATGTAAGTCAGAGGACAGCGTACTGGAGTCAGTTCTCTCCTTCCATCATGGGTCCTGGGGGCAGAACTCAGGTCACATAGCTTTGAAGCTAGTGTCTGCACCCACTGATCTTCCCAGCCAGTTTCCAAGCTTTAGATTCTTCATTCCAGTTGACAGTCCTATTTCGGGAAGCTTTAGAACCTTAAGGGCAGTGGAGCCTGGCTTTCCAAAAGAGGTCACTAGGGGTGTGAGCCTGTGGGAGCGTATAGCCTGATCCCTCGTTGCTGTCTTGCTCAGTGGTCTGCTGAGGCAACTCTTCTCTACTGAATGTTCCATCACTATGGGCCAAGACTCACTGGCATGCTCTCCTCATGGTGGACAGAGGCTCTCCCAAACTAGGCCAAAAAAAAAAAAAAAAAAAAAAATCTCACCTCTGCTGGGTAGTGGTGGCGCACGCCTTTAATCCCAGCACTTGGGAGGCAGAGGCAGGTGGATTTCTGAGTTCGAGGCCAGCCTGGTCTACAGAGTGAGTTCCAGGACAGCCAAAGCTACACAGAGAAACCCTGTCTCGGGAAAAAAAAAATCTCACCTCCTTTGAGTTGTTTCTATTAAGTATTTTAGTCACAGGGAAGTTAAAATAAATAGCCACTGGGAGAGTGGTCTCACTGGATCCCATAGCTTCCCATCACTATGGCTTCCAGTTCTCATGTTGAAGTCTAATTTTCAAATTCAAATGATTTTTGCTTTTCTGTTGCCGTGATAAACACCATGACTAAAAGCAACGTGGGGATGAAAGAGTTTTTTCAACTGAGGGAAGTCAAGGCAGAAATCTGGAGGCAGGAACTAACACAGAAGGCATAGAAGAACATGGCTTACTGGCTTGCTCTACACATCTGTCAATCTGCTTCCTTATACACCTCAAGGCCACCTGTCTAGGGATGCTACTGCCTCCTATATGAATCATCAACCAAGAGTTACTACATGCCTAGGCAGATCTTACATGGAGGCATTTTCTTAACTGAGTGTCTCTCTCCTCAAATGCTATAGCTTGTGTCATGTTGACATAAAACTAACCAACACAAATGCAGTTCTGCTTACAGGTTAGAGTGCACCACCAAGAAAAACCAGGGCAGGAACTCTAGGCAAAAACCTGGAGGCAGGGACTGAAGCAAAAAAACCAGGGAGGTATGATGCTCATTGGCTTGCTCCTTGGCTCCTGCTCAGCAAGCTTTATAATTCAGCCCAGGCAGGAGGATGTTCCTTGGGATGGAGCTACCCCCATTGGTTTGGGACCTCCCACATCAGCTAATAGCTAAGAAAATGACTCCCCAGACATGCTCTCAGGCCAATCTGCTGGAAGCAATCCCTCAAGTGAGCTTCTCTCTTTCCAAATGTGTCAAAGTGGCAGCCACAACTTGCTCTCACCAAAGGATGGCCAGACGTCTGAGGACAGGTGGGGTTTTGTAGGACTTGCTGGCATTTGGACCTTCTTCCTGGACAGGCACAAGCAGTTAAGGAATTGTTTAACTTCCTTGCCCGGCCCTGCCTTCTATTCTTCCTGTAACTCAGCAAGGTCAAGGCCACAGCGGTAGTACCTTCTGTGCAGATTTGATACAAACACACCCGTGTGAGCCTGGTGGGAGACAGGGAGAAAGGAGGCAGCTTAGCCTCCCTTCCCATTCATGGAACATCTTAAACCACTTCAGAGGGCTCAGGAGAGCTGGGCTGGGTCTTGCCAAGCTTCCTTCCCCTTCATTTTCAGACCCAAGTGTATTCGACAGGAAATGAAACCCACATGTTCCTGATCACTTATACTTAAATCATCAAAATATTGCCTTTTGGGGACTTTGTGTGTCTGAAACCTTCTGAACCTTTCTCCCAGTGGTGTGTGCTGCCTAGGGGGAAGATAAACAGGAAACCTGATGTGCAGAGGGCATCCCTGATGACCTTGGGCTGGCTCTGTGGAGCCTAGACCAGACCATCCTCCTGCATAGGGCTAGAAAACCTGGGCTTTGCCAAACATCTGGGTTCCATCCCTACCCTGTGTCAGTGTCTCACTCTGAGATATTAGGCACAGCCATTTAACCTCCCGGGGCCCCAGTTTTCTCCTAAGTTCACAGGACTTTCTAGAGGACTAATTTGATTAGAATCGGAACATGAAGAGGAAAAGAATCTTAAGAGATGCGTTCACACAGCACCATGTGTGGCCCTGATTCCTTTCTCATTTCAAGCTGACTGCAAGTCATTTCACCATGGGGTATTTGACTTTCTGTGTGCCTGCATTGGGAATCTCACATGATACTGAAACATCAGCATTTCATTCTTTTCTTTTCTTTCTTTCTTTCTTTTTAAAGACGTTGGTTATATTTTTCAAATTGCTACTGTATCTTTTAGAAACATTTTTTTTCTCTATAAATACATGCTTTATTCTTACTATTATAGAATTTAGTATTAAACTTTTCTTTTATAATTAAAGATCTATACTTTTATTTTCTGTGTATGTGGGTGTGCCTGCTTGTATGTATGTGAACTGTATGCACACAATGCCAGTAGAGGCCAGAAGAGAGTGATGGATCCCCTAGGACTGGAGTCACAAGTGACTGTGAGCTGCCATGTGGGTGCTGGGAATCGAACCCAGGTCCTCTGCAAGAGCATCAAGTGTTCTTAACCACTGAGACATCTGTCCAGCTCTATCTTTTATTTTTTTAAATTGTTGTAGTGTAGTTATAAAAATGGATTGGTTTGGGAGTGGTTTCATGCATGTAGAGAATATGACTATATTTCTCATTTGCCTCTCTTACCCCAGGACACCCCTCCGCTACCCACTGGTCTTCTCAAATACCCCTTTTCTGGTTATATATCTTTCTTTGTTTTTAAAATCTAGATACTGCACAGGAGCAGAAACCCTTTTTGATTTTGGCTTATTTTGCTCCAGCTCCACACATTTTCTTGAGCATGATGAGGTTTCACTGTTCTGTGATGCTAAATATATCTATTGTGCATGTGCGGGACACCTTTTCTTCATCTATGAATCTGTCGAAGGGCATCTAGTTTAGTGTCATAACTTGATTGTTGTGAGCTGCACTGTAGCAGCCATGGCTGCGCAGGCATCTCTGTGCTGGGCTCGGGCTAGCTGGAGGAAGCCACAAAAGCTGCACTTGCCTGTAGCTTGACCTGGAATGAATATATCTGCCTGTACTGGTGTGAGGGCCTAGCTATGGAGAACTGTAACCTTCAAGTTTGAGATCCGCCCGTTTAGTAGGTTCTTAAAGGGATCTTTCACTGTGACCTTTGCTTATACATGCATGAAGCACTCTAATCCTGGCCACCCATCTCCCTCTTTCTCCTTCTGCTTTGCTTCTGCCTGTTTTATCTCCAGTACCCTTTACTCTCATCACTTTGCCCCAGATTCCACAAAGGGCAGATAACATGCAGTCTTCGTGAGCCTGGCTTATTTTGTATAGCACAATAATATTTCCTTTGTTTTGTTCTCCCTCAAACCCACCATTTCGTTCTTCGTGGTTGAGTACAACTTCATTTAGATTACCTTCTCTCTACCCTGGTGATGGACGCCTAGCCTGGTTCCACACATCGGTGGTTGTGGCTCTCGTAATAAACATAGATTCGTAGGTGTCTCTACCATATGCTGAACTTGATTCCTTTGCGTGTCTATACCAAAGCCACCCAGCTGGATCACGTGGAAGTTCTATTCTTATTTTTTGTGGATTGTCCACACTGATTCCTATACTGGCTACTCTGACATTCTCATCAGGAGTAGAGAAAATAATTCCCTCTTCACCCTTGCCTGTGTTTTGCTTTCTCTTGGTCGACAGCCGTTCTGACTTGGCTGCATGGAACATCAACATGGGTTGAGTTTATACTTCCCCAGTGGTCGAGGTTGTTGAGCACCTTGTCATGTGTTTCTTGGCCACTCGTCCTTCATTTGAATGCGGTCGTCCAGATCTTTCGCTCCTTTGGTGTTTAGTATCTTAACTGGTTAGTTATTCTGAATAGTAATTCTCTGTTGGATTAATACTTGGGAAAAGCTTCTTCCTACTCTGGGGGTGGTCACCTCACTATACTGATTTCTTTTTAGCTGTACAAAAGGTTTATAATATAAAAACCTGTTGCTGTTGGGTTTTTTCCCTATGGACAAACAACAAATTTTCTGACAAAGGAGATAAATAATCCCCTACGAAGGTCTCAAAAGAATAAAATAAAATAGGAACAAACCCAGCCAAGGCAAAAGATCTCTGCAACTAAAATTTGACTGTGGTAAAGAAATTGCAGAAAACACTCAAAGATAGGAAGGCCACCCATGATCACAGCTCAGCTCTCCTAACCATAGAGTCCTATTGTTAGGGACACACAGGTTCTTTGTGTAAATTTTCCCCCTAACATCTTAAAACAGTAAGTTTATACATGAAAATGAAGAGAACGGGCTCTCCTCATCCCACGCCAACAGCTATTAGATTCATGAACATCTTATTTTATTTCTTCTCCACTTGTTTCCTCTCTGTCCCATCACAAGGATGGCAAAGCAACCCCCAGATATCAACAGGTCAACTCAGCTACCAGTTAAGACTATTGGGCATGTTGGGGAGGGAAAGGCAGAAGCAATGGATGACAGAGAGTGACAGCGGTGCATATAAACAGAGCACTCTAAGTACACATAAGCTAACGTCACAATGAAACACTTCCTTAGTACAAAGATAAATTTAAAGGAGAATGTACTGAATGGGTGCTAAATGGGCAGATCTCGAAGTGTGACGTTCAGAGCCATGTCTTGATAAGCCATGCGCACCAACACAGGCACATACATCCACGCCAGAGCAAACCACAGGAAAGTATGGAAAATTCATGGCCTTCAGCTCCAGAGTGCTCGTGACTGTGAAACAGTTTACTCAGTTATAAGGACAGGAACAAGGAATGGGTGTTAGTAAGAACGTAGTCTGTAGCCTGAGGTCCTGAACTTATGTTCATGTCCATAAGAGTCACTACTTGAGCTGATGTTGCTGGGATGAAGCTTTTGCAGATGTCTAAGTTTTCCTCTGGGATGCTGTAGGACCTGAAAACAAGAAGGAGAGAGGAAAGGAGGGAAGGAGGGAAAGAGGGAGGGAGGGGGAAGGAAGGGTGAACAGGAGGAGAAGAATATGAGGAGGAGGAAGAGGAGAACAGGGGAGAATGGAAGGAGGAAAGAGAAACTGTTCCAACAGCCCTGAGCATCGTAGTCCAGCCACCACTGGACCTTTTCCTCTCTACTTTTAAATGGTACCATATAGTTAAAAATCTGCAGTGTGGACAGGAACAGGGGAAGCAGGAAACTGGAAACTTTCAAATGGTCCCTCACTATGTGTTGGGAGTGTCATCTTTGGTGTGGGGAGTGTGGAGCAGAGAGAACCTTCCAGTAGTCCCACAGAAGGCCTTAGGCCCACTGAGGGTATTGCTTTCCCATGTACCCTGGAGGTAGTTCTTAAATGCCCACATGCATGCTCTCCCACTGCCCTCCTGCTTCCTGAATCAGGCTGAGATGCTGCCCTTCAACAGGCATTGCTGTTGCTCTCTCTCAGCTAAGGGCAATGAAAGTACCCACCAAACCCTGGATCTTGTTACCTTAATTTCTACCCTCTAAGACATCAACAGCAACGGCTTCAAGTATTTCCTTGTAGAAACACAAAAGAGACTAATACAGCTAGTGTCATAGTCTTCACCTTTGATTCTATTCTGCTACCCAAACTAAGCCAGAACCCTGTCCCCGGAACCACACACACAAACAAATTACACAAATACTTAAATGCAGATTTCAAAAAGTCCAGAATCTTACTCATTGCCATATCCAAAGTTTATATCATCTTTCCTTTGAGTTTATATTTCAATAAAGAGGGAACAAGCGTTAAGAAGGGAGAGGGAATAAAGTGAGAGATAGACCATGGGGGTAGAATCCCAAATCTGGGCTTATTTTTAGGTCATTAGGTTGTGTAATTTAAGGCAGGCCCAAAAAGTCTGCTTGCTAGACAGTGTCTGTCTCATGGCTTCAGTTCAACAATTTTAACATAAACCACCATGTCTTTTAATCTGTTTTTTCTTGTTGTTTTTATTCAGGACTCTACACCCAGCCTACATCCTAAACTGCAGCTTTCTTCAACTTGACTTCATCTCAGATGAAGACCTCTTCAGCTGTCAATCAATATTCTCAGAAGGCTCAAGCAAGGCAATGAGGATCACAGTATAGGCAGCCAGAGGGGTTGAATCTCTGGAGGAGCCTCAGCCCCGTGTTCATGTACATGGGGAGGAAGTTCTCTGTGTCTGTTCTTCCCCATTCTAATCTACTGTCAGACACCTTGGAATGGGGCTACCATCACAGACCATCTTCAAGGCCCCCTACAATGAGGTGTGACAACCTGCATCCAGAGACCAAGCCTCATTTTGTAGGTCACATGAAACACTTGCAATACAGGGCAAGGTCCAGTGAGAGCCACAGATTCATCCTGGCTCTGCACTTACAGCCTCCCAATAGGCAGAAACAAAAGGGTACTTGGAAGAGAAATGAGTCTTATGTCAGAGCTGCATGGTGTGCACTGGATGACTCCCAAACTTTCCAAACAGTCACAGCTGAGTTTATCCTGCTAAATGAAATGGATATATACAAATAATTCTGTTAATTGGAACAGCAAATTTCCTTGTGCTTCCTATTGCCCCCTCCCTTCTTTCCACCTTGAAATATGGTGGGTGGTGAACATGTGCCTGTGGCTTCTTCAGGCAGGCTCCATCCCTGTTCTCTGTGGTGATTTTCACATCACAGGCAGCATGCTGACCACATACGGAAGTGAGTGGATAGAACATAGCATCTAGTTGTTTCGTATCAAAAGCCATAGTTTCTGTTATGGGCTGTACTCTACAAGTGACTTGCTAGCTTTTGATGATTGTGTTGTGCACCATTCTAAGGACGCACTCAGCAAGGAAGACTCAGAGTTTGCTTGTGTGGGCACGCCTGTACCTGTGTGTGAACATGTGCGTGTAGGTGTGTTTCCTCAGGAGATTATTCACAGATGCAAGTTGGATATATTCTTCTATTGTTCTTCACATTTCTCTCTCTTAGTGGAGCTGGAGCTCACTGACTGGCTAGACTGGCTGGCCAGGGAACCACCCTCCAACCCCCAAGATCTACTTATCCCCAATCCCTGGCCTTCAACACTGAGGCTACAAATGCCTGTATCTGTGCCATGGGGTTGAGGATCCAAAAACAGGTTCACAAGGTTGACTGTTAAACGCGCCATCCTCTGACCCATCTCCCAGCTGTTTGCTGCCGTCTTGACTTTCTCCATGAGTACTGTAGAAACCCCCACTGCACAGGAGTGGTTGCAAGGGCAGGGTAAGGCATCCCTCTTTCTGTAGTATTGGGCACTGTAAATATTGAGGAGATCTAATGGAAGCACTATCATATTAATTGTGCTTCCCAAGAGGCACAACTGTGTGGGGAAGTTCACTGGCAGAGACATGGTAACTGGATTGGAGGATCCCCTATAGAAGGACCTTTACAGTATCGAGTGAGTGAGGGAATTCCAGGTCAAAAGGAATAAATTAGCCTTAGGTTTGAACCTTGCTGTAAAGGCTGACCTCTGAGACCAGCTCTCAGCTGTAGACAGTCTTGGGCTACTTGGTGGGTCCTTGTTTCTTCCACCCCATCAACCTTCTAACACTAAAATAGAGAGAGAAAGGGATAGAGAAGAAAGGAAAGAGACCCTGAATAAAGTCAGGGGTCAGAAAGTGGGCGACTTTATCATTAGCCTACTTCCTGATAATTAGGGAGAGTTTGATCTTTGCTGGCAGGATATCTAATTTCTTCTTCTTCTTCTTCTTCTTCTTCTTCTTCTTCTTCTTCTTCTT
>JADRCH010000246.1:1251457-1268849 GCA_019843965.1 Rhynchomys soricoides | reverse complement strand
TGTTGGTGTGTGTGTGTGTGTGTATGTGTTGGTGTGTGTGTGTGTGTATGTGTTGGTGTGTGTGTGTGTGTATAATTTAGAAACATAAATTTTATCTCAATTACAAGATAATTTTTTAACTAAATCTTATTTTTATGGCTGATATTTAAACAGATTGCTTTATAGTAAAAAAAAAAAAATCTTTACGGGAATGAAGACCAAAGCATGTTTTGAGATATCTTCTTAGACTGAAACAAGGTCATTTTGGTTCTTTTTCACATATGTTCACAACCTTGTGTTTTCTGGAGTGGTTGGCTTTGGGGTCCTTTGTATATTTGCCTAGTGAGAAAGCATCCCTTGTAATGAAATAATTAAATCCTTCCTGTCTTCCATGTCTTTGTCATCACTGACCATTGCTTTCAGTGTCGACCTCCTGTGAAACTCTTTTTACATAGTTTTTTTTAAAGAAGTTGCTAGAAAATTCTAGTTGCCTCACCAGAGAAGCCCATGGCACCTCTGGCTCACTGGAAGTTACCGTTGAGCACTTGGTGATGTGAGTGAATAGATTCACATATGTATCCCTGGTCAATGACACTGTTCAGTGAGGTCATGGAACCTTTAAGAGATGGAGCCTTGCTGAAGGAAAGAGATCCTGGGATGGGCTCTGAGGTTTATAGCTTCACCCCAGTTCAGTTCTCTCTCTCTCTCTCATTTATGATTGAATGGTAATCTCTCAGCTTCTTGCTCTGGCCACTTACTGTCATACCTCCCATTGTGGTGGTTTTAATGAGAACGCCCTCCTAAGTCTCTTGATCCTCAGCTGGAAGCTGCTTGGGGAGGATGAGGAGATGTGTCTTGATCCTCAGCGGGAAGCTGCTTGGGGAGGATGAGGAGATGTGTCTCTAGGGGGTAGGTTTTGAGATTTCAAAAGACTACTCCTGTTTTGTGTGCCAATTCAATGTTTTTAACTAAACTTGTAATCTTGCCTATCAATGTGGTGGATAGATAATTGATTAACCGATAACTGTTAGATAGATGATAGAACATAGACAGACAGACAGACAAGGTCTCTGCTTTCTGTTTTATAATTTGCTGTGTGAGCTCTCAGCTGCTGCTCCAGGCACCTGCTTTCTGCTACTTCCATTCTGCCATCCCAGACTCGACCCCCAGGAACTGTAAGCTCCAAATAAATTCTTCTATAAGTTGCCTTGTTCGTGATTTTTATCACAGCCATAGAAAGGTGACTAAGACATCCACCATATGGATTCTCCCCTTGGACCCATTAGCCAAAATAAATGCTTGCTTCCATAAGTTGCTTTTGGTCAGTGTTTTATCTCAGCAACAGAAAGTAACCAATACAGTTGCTCTCCAGAAAGTCAGGACGTGGGGCAGCAGAATCAGCTGGCTCATTAAAAGGCAACTAGATAAGAACTTGTATGATCCTTTCTAGTCTCTACACATGGTTTGAATTTAAATATCTAGGCAGCCATGTGATTGACAGCTTTCTGGCTAGTTCAGCAAGCACGTTGTGCATAGCAGGTGTGTGTGTGTGTGTGTGTGTGTGTGTGTGTGTGTGTGCGCGCGCATGCGCACGCACGTGTTGAGAGTGGTAAGTAAGAAAGTTACTAAATTTTAGTAAATTTTAAAGACAGAGAAGAGTGTTCACAGGTAGAAGACTCCCGAGTTTGATAAGATCTGTGATTTTTGTTTGGTTTCTGTTGTGTTTTATAGTTGCTGTGGTGTTTGTTTGTTTGTGACAATCTCACCACATAGCTCAGGCTGGCCTATAATTTACGATCTTCCTACCTCATTATCCCAAGCTCTAAGATCAAAGGTATGTACCACCACATCTGGGGCGGCCTTAGTCATTAGTATCATCCTTGCATGTGACAACAACATTTCAATTTTCCTTTAGAGTGGCCTCTTCTCCTACCCTTGGTTCCTGTGACTGGGGTTAGGATTGTGTTATTTCTTCTCTGTGGAAATAGGCGCGTGGCTATAGGTGATGTTACCCTGCAACATCAGACCACTGGCCCCTTTTATAATGACAGGGGCAGGAAGAGTAGAGGGTTTGAGCCATTCCTAGGAGATTCAACACTAGACTGTTAGAACCCTTAGGAAAGATGTTCTCTGTTGGGTTTGTAGATTTGCAACATACAATTCGAGGCCTGACAGAGATACCAACCACATGAGGCTATTCTGTCTGAGAAGAATTGAGCCATTTCAAAGGAAGCGAGGAGCTGAGAATTAGGGGCTGGACCTCGGTGACATAGGGACTGTGTCTTGATGACACTGGGACTTTGAAGGCTCCCCTTAGATCAGTGGATACTAATACTGTGACCCTTTAATACAGTTCCTCATGTTGTGACCCCAATCATAAAATTATCTCACTGTTACTTCATAATTGTAATATTGGTGCTGTTATGAAATGCAATGTAAATATCTGATATGCAGGATATTTGATATGGGATCCCTGGGGACTGTGACCCACAGGTTGAGAACTGCTGCCTTGAGTATTCTCACAAAATAAACCAATAGATTGTTTTTAGTTTGTTTGTTTGTTTTTAATTTGAGTGTAAGTTTGTGTTAACAAGGAGCTCTGATGGGCCCTTGCTGATTACAAAGGATAATTCTATCCCTCTCCTCCACAGATGCTTGGGCCATGTTGCCTGGGCTGCTTGAACCTGTCTTGTTATCACTAAATATGGCTCCCCACTCAGGTTTGTCAACTGTAGAGCTGGGCAGACTTGGGCACCCCTGCTAGGACACTGGTCACTTCTTTTCTTATTGCTCTTTTTTCCCCTTACTTATAAAAACAGCAACCTAGGAAGCACAGTCCACATTCTTCACTTTGCCTTTCTGCATTAATAAAAGCTCTCAGCCCATCTAAGAAGCTTCTTTTTGAAATTTATAGAGAAAACAATCACAGGAACCACAATTTGTCAAAATTCAGAGAACAACTGAGCGTGGGGCATCCAGCCCCAATGTTTGGTACTTAGCTTCAATGTGGGGTACCCAGCCCCAGTGTGAGGTTCCCAGACCCAGTATGGGGTACCCAGCCCCAGTTTGGGGTTCTGAGACCCAGTGTGTTATGCCCAGCCCCAGTGTGAGGTACTCAGCTCCAGTGGACACATCTACAATGCAGTTCCTACACCCAAAGCTCAGGAAATAGTGAGGAAGAGGAGGTGTAAAGATCATAAAAGCTAGAGGATCAAGGCATTTGCTGTAAGGTTGTTTCCTTCTAATGACTAGGGGACTGTCACATCTTGATACCTCGACAGCATGACTGTCTAAACAACCCCTGAGTATGAACATGGCAGTCGACATGCTAATGTAAAAGGGAGCAATTTCACAGAGCCCTACCCCTAAACAAAAATCTAAAGGCAGCTAAGGAATGCTGAGAACAGGAGAATTAGTCTTCTTGGGGATAAGACAGGAGTGGCTATTTAATATCAAGTAGTCAGCCTTGATATCACATATATACAAGTAACACTAAATGGAATCATCCTGAGTGTGCTACATAGGTACATAAATACGTACATACATATATATATATCATACACCATAAACCACACACACACACACACACACACACACACACACACACATCAATTTAACAAAGAGAAAGAGTCCATAAATTTAATAGGAAGCAGTGATGGGGGCGTAAAAGAGATCGGAAGAGAGGAAACGGAAGGAGGGAAATTAAATAACAGTATTTTAATTAAAAAAAATCTTTCATGTTCAGCTAATCATTTACTTACTCCCTTTTGTGGAAGTGAGTGCTACTTTAGTCCACAATTACAAATAAAATCAATTAATTTTTAAAACTAAATTTGCAATTTTGTTTCTTGCAATGATAGATGGATAGATAGATAAGCAAGCAGATAATAGATTTATAGACTGGGATGTATATTTATTTTTAATAGATTTTCACTTTGAGAAAACATTTTTAAATCACAGGAAAGTGGAGATGGCTAGACCAAGTGGACACACCTAGTGATTATGAGCTTCTTGGCAGACTGAGGCAGGAAAGTCACAAGAACAAAGGTTAGGCTGGGCTACAGAGTGAGTTCAAGGCCTGCCTGCATCATTTGGTGAGTGTGCACTCAAAATAATAAGCTGGTAAATAATTAATAATCAAAATAATAAGCTGGTAATACAGCTAAGGACAGAGTACCTGCTGAGCGTGTGTGCATTCCTCCAAGAACAAATACATAAAATGCAGAAGACAATATACGCTCATGCTGCTGCTATAAACCATCACAGTAAGAGTGTCAGCCTGGAAAATCAGTAGGGAAAAATGGGAATGAAAATGAACTGTCTGCGAGTGAATAAGTACAAACACCACTATTTGCAGATGATGCTATCATGTCCCCCTAAACTCTTAAAGATCACACTCACACAGGGACACATGCATTCTCACAGAAATTCAAACAAACACGCATGAACAAATAAATGAGTAAATGGAAAAAAAATGTGGAAGGAGAAAAAATATTTGAAAAGCATATATCTCAGTTGAGACTTTCACACAGCATCTTTTTAAGAAAAGAAAAAGAAAAAAGGAACCAATTAAAATTGAACAAAGGAATTCAGTGGTTGTGACAGAATGCAGAAGATCTGAACAAGCTCAAGCTAAACAAAATTTCAGTGTGGGGAAGGGAGGCAGGCAGGAAGTCCCACCCACAGCTGAGCAGCTATTGGTGATTGACAGCTGCTGGGAAAGAGAGCCAATTTTCTTTAAGGATGTGACCCTGTGAAGGCATAAACATTGCAGCTATTCTCTTCAGTAAGTTCTCAGTTACTAAAGAATTACGTCAGGACCTGCAATTCTACTCCCAGGTCAGTTCCCTAAATTTACAAATTTGTGTCAGGGCAAAACTTGTACACAAAAGTTGAAGTGGCATTATTCATGACAGCTATGGAGGGGAAACAACAACTCCTCCCCCCCCCCCATTGGATGGTGAGTGGTTATATAAAATACAGCATGTCCAAATGTCAAATATTACAATTCGGTCATAAAAAGGAAGGAAGTGCTGACTGGCACATGCTGCAGCATGGATAGACCTTGAAAAGAAGAGGCACTTTATGGGAACGGAATATCCATTGAGAAGACATCAGCTATTGCATGACACCCTACATATGAGATGACCCAGGAAGACGCTTTATATAGATGTAAGCAAATGATTTATTTATTTACTACTTATATTTTTTTGAGACTAAGTAGGTGGGGCTAGCCCAGAGCTCACTATGTAACAAGCTATATGTGTACCTGCTATTCTCCAGTGTATATCTATCTCTGTCTCTGTCTCTATCTCTATCTGTCATCTATATCATCTACATCTATATCTAATCTAATCTCTATCTATCTATATATCATCTATATCTATATTCTCTACAGGTCTAACTCTGCTTCCCCAGTACTGGGATTAAAGACATTTGCCACTATATTCAGCAAGCAAATAACTTACATAGGCAAACTGTGTGGTATATAAATTGTCTCAGTATCTAGGTAGAAATGGGCTTAGGACAAATAATTTTCAAGACACAATTACACAAGCACACGCACACACGCGCCCCTTTATGTGCACAGCTGAATCACGATTGGTGGCATGACCATGTCTGTGTAGCGATAGCATGCCACTACGTATTTTATAGCTTTTTAACATCTAACATTTGTCTGTTGGCTGAGCATTGCCATCTCTCTCTGTAACCTTTAACCTGTCTAAGGAATCCCGGTCACACATCACATTGGCTCTAATGTACTGCCGTCAGCTACTCTGTGCTGAACATCTTAGCCAACTGGACCATCAACATACTTACTTCGACAGCTACAACTACAAACCCTGAACCCCTTCATCAGTTCGTTTCTCCATAGCCTTGCTGTAGCCTATAGTAACTGCCTGAACAAAGTCGTGATTTTATTTGGATTATTCTGTCTGATTGTGGATAGTATGCATAATCTGCATTCCACGGAGCTGATTCTGCGCCATAAGAAAAAAGAATTCAAATTGGGTCTGCAATGAAAAATAACTCCAGCTCTCCTCGTCAAGTCATCTGTTTGATTAACCCACTATTGATTTTGACTAAACTATCCCAGAAGACTCTGGTCAGCCCATGGGATATTTCTAAGCGGGTATCTGACAACTGGTACCCAAATGTCTAGTCATAAATCAGGATTTTTAAAATCTTTCCCACCAAATAGACATCTTCGGTCTTGTGCATTTGTGTGTGTGTGTGTGCATCTGTCTATCTGTCTCTCTGTGTGTCTGTCTGTTTGAGACAAGGTCTTATTGCACAACTCTGACTGGCCTACAACTCAAAATGTAGACCAGGCTAGTCTCAAACTCAAAGAGACTGAGCTGCCTCTGCCTTCCAAGTCCTGGGATTAAAGTGCATGCCACCATAACAGGCTATATTTTGAAGATCTCAGGACGAGGTTGTGTAAACTTTTTGACATGTATGGAGTATTCTCACAGACCCTTGAACTTCTGAACCCTGAAGGTCTGTGACTCAATCTTTGGCTACCCAGTCAACAAGTGATATGAAAAGTCACACACCAAAACTAGTATTTCCGAAATGCAGCTTAAAGCTCTGTTCTGTACGATTGGACAGAAATGGGGATTAGTGTGTCGAAAATTCTGTGTAAATGCTAGGAGCTGCTGTGCACGGATGACAGCGACATCAGATGTGAACCTTAAGTGTGACTGTAGAAAGGGTCGATGAGGGTTCTTCTGTTGACATTTCTGTACATCTAAAACCAGCCCAAATTCTTAAAAGTCTAAAGTTAACACAAAGAAAATGCTCTGTTGTCTCCTGACTCATGAACAGCACTGCTCTATCCATTCATTGCTTAGGAACTGATTCATTGGTTAAGAATCGATGAAACAACAAAACTCCCCTCAGCCCACTGCTTGTCAGCCTTTCTCTGCCTCATCTTACCAGAGACATTCCCATCAGGAGTTTTGTAGTCTGACACTGTAACACCCTATAACTCTGCTATGCACCCTGGCAATCTGGGAAGAGGAAGTCTTGAAGCCTTTATCTAGATCCCTAAGTTTGGAGCAGGAAAGATGACTCAGTCGATAAATGCACTTGCTATCATGCCTGATGACTTAGTTTTGATTCCCAGGACCCCACATGAAGGAAGAAGAAAATCAACTTCTGGGAAGTTCTCCACTGACTCCACACACCCCTGAAGTGATTGCATGTAAAACATTGACAGATCCCTGAATTAAGTCCACACATTCACGTAGATGTGAAAACTGAGCTTCTACACTCCTAAAGTTGCCTGCATTTTTCATCTTTATTCTTAAGTGACCTGAGAGTTGCATTAGTTATCTTGCCAATGCTGAGACTAAAATGCCTGGCAGAAACACTGTGAGCTGGGAAAGGCTGATGTTACTCATGACTTTGGAGGGATGTCAACCCATCACCATGAGGAAGGCATGGTGACACTCCACGGCGGTAGAGGCATGATACTGGTGCTTGGTGGCTGGCAGGAAGCAGAAAGAACCAGAGTAAGGCAGCTCCCATTGAATGAAATCACTTTGACCCACTAGCAGTCCCCACAAACTCCAATACAGTGTCACAGGCTGGCAGTTAAGTGTTCAAAAATATGAGCCAGTGGGGGCATTTCAGGTTCAAGCAAGAAGAGTATTGTCTATAACTCATGTGCATTGTCTTCAAGCCTGGGGGTTTGCATGGTACAGAGGATACAGGGGGCAGAGGGCAGCATCCCCCTTTGCTTTTTGTCCATTTCTTTCTAGGTAGACCCATCACTGCCACCTCTTGGTTATCTAATGAGGCCACTGAGCACATCTTTGAGAATCTGTTTGCTAATTGAGATTACGGTTTCTAACAGTGTTTACTAAAAGGGAGAAAAGAGGGTCTTAGCCGCTCTTCAGAGACATCCCGCCATGCCTTTCTGTTAGCCTCAAGTACCCTGCCCTCTCAAGATCCTTCATTTCTACAAAAAGCAACAATCATCAGCATAATTATGAAATGGAAACTACTTTCTTTTCTGACTGTGTACCCTGTTTTCCTCCAAGCAAGGGTTCTGCTTTCATCTGGTACATAAAAGAGCAATGGCTCTCTGTTGAAGGAAGACACATGGACTATCTAATTAGCATTAAAATGCTGTCTCTCATCATTAGCTTCATTCACACTGGAGGTGCCAGCTCTCCAGAAAGAAGCACAGAAGCAATGACCTACGCTCACACTTTTCTTAAAAAAAAAAAAAAAAAAAAAAATTGGAAAATTTAAAAAGTCCAAAGACCATGATGTGGTGCCCACTTGCAGAGCCCCATGATGCTGAGCCCAGTGCCCGACCTCCCCACACAAACTTTAACTACTGTTTTTAAAGATGTATTTATTTTATTCTATGTGCAAGAGTGTTTTTCCTGCATGTATTACTGTGCGCCATCACATGCTTGATGCACCCATGTCGGCCAGAAGATGGTGTCAGATGCCCCTGAACTGGAATTTCAGATAGTTGTGAGCCACCATGTGGGTGCTGAACACAGGTCCTCTGCAAGAGCAGCCAGTGCTCTAACCAATAAGCAATCTCTCCAGACTAGCCCCCTGAGTGCTTTCTGACACCAAAAGCCCCAACACAAACACACCTGCCACAATTTCTGGGTGTTTATTCCATGAAAGTTTCAAACAGAGCCCAATAAGACAGAGTTTGGGGTACTCTTTGAGATGTAGGCATTGCAGTTCTTATATTCAACTTCAGAGTAGACTCTAGGTAGTCCTAGATGAATAGAGTCTAACCTCCAACTGGGGTGTCTCAGAGATATAGAGGTCTAAAATGGTCTGGAGTAGACTCTCAGAATGAGTAAGAAGACTTTTTATATTTAAGGACTTTCCAGGGCCAGACAACACCGCAACATCCATGATTGCATGTTTTCTAGGGATATAGCCCTATCTACTAATGTCACATCCATAGTCCCTGGCATGTCCTCTCATTGCTGCCAAAAGTCAATGACATTCTGTATTTTTGCTCTTTTGCTGAAGCATCCTGTCAGGTATTCTGGGCTAACTTGGAGCTTCCGATGCAACTGAAACTGGTTTCTTCCAATCCCGGAGTCCTCCTGTTTACTCCTCCAAAGTGCCAAGGCTACAGGCAAACCTCACACCTGGTTGTAATGGCATCCCATTTATAGCTCCTCTGGACATCTATTACAAGAAAAACCCTGTTGGGATCATTGATTGTTGTGATGTCTCCTGAGGAAGATCCCAGCTCCCAGCAGGAGACAGTACAATATATTTTCAAAACACATTGCAGGAGCACTGCAGACACATCCCAATCCTCCATGGTCCTAAAGAATGAAATTCCCAATGAAGCCATGGCGGCTACGCGTTTCATCAAGATACTGAAAGATTAGGGCTTTGGCTACCACACCCACAGCCTTAGGTTTCCATTCCTCCCTTCCCACTTTCTTATTGTGTTTCTATTATTCTTGCTCCCTAGTTAAGATATCCCTTCCCAACATGCTCTTAGCATCTATGAGAGAGTCGGCTGAACTATATCAATACTAGTAACATTCTGAGCTTTAAAGCTAGGATTTACTAAGCTGGTAGAAATCCTAAATCAGAAGTCTCGGTAGACACTGGAGTGTGGAGGCTTCCTGTGCTCTTCAAAGGGATGCCTCCAATGCCCACACCATCTTTAAAGTCCATAGATTTTTTTTCTAGATTCTGATCTCAATATGGAGCTTCTGGGTCCTTCTAGAATCGAGCCACATGGGAAAGTCTCTGGTCATAATTTATCTCTTATTTTTTCCCTCTTCCCTCTTTTCAACTTCCTTTCTTCCTTTCTTCTTTGTGTGACACCATTATTGTAGAATGAACCAGTCACAAAAGTGACCCCAATTCTTTCTTCCTTGTGTCTGCACTCCTGGAATGCAGTTCTGCTCCTCTTCCAGTAAGAGACAGAGTCTGTTTTCTTTCCCCTTGAATATGAATAAGCTGTGTGTCATGGTTCAGATAATGTAATAAATGAGAGGGCACAGGAATTTCAGTGCTAGCTTCAAGAGAGCTCATATGCTTTCAGAAATTTTAAATCTCTTCCTCTTCTGCATCCTCTTCTGCGTCTTCCTTCTGATACTCTGATTCTTCCTCTCTTCTTTCTTGTCATGTTATGGAGATGGGTATTTTGCCTGCCTGTATGTCTAACTACCATATGTATGCCCGGTGTCTTCAGAGGCCAAGGAGAACTTGAGTTATACTAGGTTGTCAGTCATCATGTGGGTGCTGGGAATCAAGCCTTGATTTGGAAGAGGAGAAGCAAGTGCTCCTATTAGCAACTGAGTCATCACTCCAGCACAGCTTTCAAGACCTCTTGAGAAAGATCCCAGGTTTTCTTTGATAGAAAATAAGAGGATGGACAGAGTAGAGCCAAGTTGGTGAAGTCCTTTCTGCAGCAGTTACGCTATACCAGCCAGCCCCATGCTTGGTCTTACCTCATCTAAGCAAAACTACCCACCTGAGCCCTAGATGCATGAGAAACTAGATGTGCTTCTGGTATTAAGTCTTCCTATTAGGAATGGTGATGCCGTGATAGCTAACAGACACAGAAACTGGCATCTGAAATTGGGCAGCACTGTCTTTGGGACAGGGAGAGCGTTAGGGGTTGAACAAACATCTAGGAAACTTGACAACAGCATAAAAAATGTTTAGGAAAGGATTCAAGGAGAAAGCAAATTAGCCACCGTTCTTAAGAAATGGCCATCTGAAAAATACACGTCTGTTGTGAAATGAGCAAATTCAAGTATACACTGACCTACTGGGGGCATTGGAAAGATGCTTTTTCAGAAGTTTTGAAGGTGGTGTATCTGGTTCCACCTGGGTTATGTGATAAGAATTGGAAAGAAAAAATACCAATAAGTGTTAAAGAAAACAGTGACCAGTTTACATTGAAAGAATTTTGTAGACTAGAGGGCAGTAAACTTGATGGATTGGAAGACAATTCTTTTATCTCTGTTCTCCCTGGTGGAAGAAATAGTCACAGACCCTGAGGTGTTTCTGCTCCTTGTTCTGTGTGAGATGAGAAAGCACATTTTACCTATTTCTTCCACTTCTTGTAAGCATTAAGTCTAAGCATTAACACATGGCAAAACCAGGTAATAACTCAGAAAGAAAATGTTGAAAGACGTGAAAGAAGAGCAGAGTTCAAGGCACCATCCACTTGGTGGCCTGCTGGACCGTCACAAAGGTTATATCTTTGTAATCTGTCTCAGAAGGAGAGGAGGAAGAGGCAGTACTATAGAAGAATGAGAAGAAATTATGGCAGAAAAGTTTCCAAATCGACAAGTATAAACTTCAAAGCTAAACAAACCCCAAACAAGGGGGGTGGGGGGGAAGAAGGAAAAGAAACACACACAAGCACACATCTATGCCAAGTTGCATTATAATTAAGCATCTGAAAATTAAACAGACTTAAAACTTGAAACAAGCCAGAGAAATAAATATATTGCTCATGGTAATAAAATGAGATTACAAACTTAAAAGACGACAGATTTCTTTTTAGAAAGCAGAAAGGTCAGAAGGAAGACATGAATGTTTTTTCAAAGGCTAAAATCATTGTCAACCCTTAAAATACACATTGAACAAAGAAATTCTTTCGGAACAAGGAGAAAATAAAAATGAGAGATTAGGAAAACTATAGGACTTGGCCTCTGTGAGATTCTCCCTAGTAGGAGATTCACTAAACAGAAAGAAAATAGTAGAAGAAGGAATTGTAGGACAGAGGGGAAACAGAAAAAATACGGATATGGCAAAGATGTAGGCCAATAAAGTACATTTACTTCTCTAAATGATAACCCAGGGGCCACCAAATTGTATTCCACAGTGTGACATGATTGCCAATGCATGCAAGCAACATTTATGACCGTTGTAAATGCTGAATAAGAAGAGAAATAAATTGTAAGATTGCTACACTTTGTGTTAGTAAAAATGCAGATATTCGAAGTCCTGGTTAGTTTTCATTGTCAATTTGACACAACATAGGGTTCGCTGGGAAGAAGGAAACTCCGTTGAGGAATTGCCCAAATCACATTGGCCTGTGATTATGCTTGTGAGAGATTGTCTTGATGTGGGAGGGACAGCCCACTATGGGTGGCACTATCCCTAGGCAGAGGGGTGTGCTTGTATAAGAAAGCTAGCTGAGTTGGAAACCAGTGAGGGAGCCAGTAGGCACTGGTTTTTTTTAATGTTTTCTGTTTCTTTTCTAGCCTGATTTCCCTCAGTGATGGCCCACAACCTAGAAGTGCAGGTGAAATAAACCTCTTTCCTTCCTAAGCTGCTTTGGGCATGGTGATCACAACATAAAGCAAGCAAAAACACAAGTAGACTTAATGGTAAATACTACACACTAATAACAACCATGAAAAGAACCAAAGCTACTTGTCAAATACACTATAGATCAGTGCTTATCAACCTTCCCAATGCTGTGACTCTTTAATACAGTTCCTCATGGTGTGGGGACCTACAACTATAAACTATTTTTGTTGCTGCTTCATAACTGTAATTTTGCTACTGTTATGAATGGCAATGTAAACATCTGTGTTTCCAATGGTCTTCGGCAACTACTGTAAAAGGGTCATTCACCCCCAAAGTGGTTGCAACCCATTATTGTTGTAGATCAAAATAAAAGAAAAGGAAAAAAGGCAAAAGCTCAATACTCTACAGAGAGGCCATAAAAATGAAACACAGTTACAAAAAGCCAAATCAAATAAACTAGAAAGAATAAATAAAAGATGGAAAGACTTACTTAAAATTAATGTATAAATAATTCTATTACATATACATGGACTAAAATTAACATTCAAAAGACAAAGATTGGCAGAGTGAATTTTAAAAATAGAGTAATTATGTGTTGTATCCAAGAAACTTGTCATATTTTTATTTGCATCTATTTTTAATGTTTGCTTTTGGAAGATCATGATTTCTTTATGTAGCTCAGACTAGCCTCAAATTCACTGTCCTTCTGCCTCATCCTCTAGAGAACTGGAATTATAGGCATGTGCCCCTATGGTTAGTTGGAAATTACACTAAATATATTATAATAAATACAGATTTAAAATAAGAAAGTATTCAGGAAATACCTATTAGATGATATGGGTTAAAAATGAAACATTTGTCCCAGGCTCCTATATTCGACCCCTTGATCCCAGCTGGGCACTGTTTTGGGAAGTTGTGAAACCGTTTGGGCATGGTGCTAGCTGGCAGGTAAAATCCATGAGGTGTGGGTCCTGCTTAGCCTCAAGCGGGGCCCTTCTCCTCTACTTTGCCAGCCACAGTAACTGTTGCTTCAGCTGCTGATGGAGATGGGACCATGATTTTCTTACTAGGATGAACTTATGTCACTTGAAACAATGAGCCAAAATAGATCCTCCCTCTCAAAACTGCTGCTATCTGGTGTCTTGTCCTAGTCATGTGGTAAGTAACCAACACAGCACAAAAAAATTTATTTTTAGTTTATTTGAGATATAATAATATTATTT
This sequence comes from Rhynchomys soricoides, assembly GCA_019843965.1. Lineage (NCBI taxonomy): Eukaryota > Metazoa > Chordata > Mammalia > Rodentia > Muridae > Rhynchomys > Rhynchomys soricoides. Next base: position 1,255,365 of record JADRCH010000246.1, on the reverse strand, counting down.
TCTTTTTTCTTTCCCCCCCAAAGCATCACATGTGTCTACTCCTACTTTATTTCAAGTTCATGGCTTTGTTTTCTTTAATTATTATATATGTACATACATACATATACACACACATATATACACACATGTATATACACATATAGACATACATATATGTATGTAATAATTATATACATATAATATAAATATATGTATATTATATAAAGTAATATAAATATACATGTGTGTACATATATATTCCTAAACATATAAATACAATATGCTCATATGATCACCCCTTACAATGTTACTTATATGCATGTTTTCAGGACTGGCTATTTAGTATTGGCTAACTAATTGGTGTGCTCTTTCTTGAGGAAGACTATTTTTCACATTTTTAGTTGCCTACATAGGGTTCTCTGCATAGGATTGAGGCCTCATGAGCTTTTCAGCTCATGTTTAGACAGTCATGTTGGTAAGTCTTTATGGGTGTTACTCCTGACATTTATAGGAGGATTGTTTCTCACCATAAACTCCTTGTTTTTCTGGCTCTTACAATTTTTACCCCCAATTCCAATTGATCTCTGAGCCTTAAGTGTAAAAGTTGTGTTGTAGATGTATCCATTGGGGCTGAGATTCTTGGCCCATCATCACCATCATCACCATCATCCTCATCATCACCCCCATCACTATTTTTGGGAAGTTAATTTGAACAAAGTGATTGTAGTGTGAGTAAAATTTATTTTATCCAAAATCCGCAGCAATTCTAAACATGCAAGAAATAACTGAGACAAAACATATGTGAAGCAGAAACAGACAAAAATAGGTGTGGCCAGAAGCTCTGTGGATTCTTCAGCCAATACATTAACCATCAGTCAAAATCAACTTTTTTGGACTTTGGAAATTAATCAAGGACATTCAACAAACCAGTGTTTATACAAGAAAAGTGGCCAAGTATCATTGAGATTGGCAAGTTTTGAGGTTCTGTAACTTCCTTCAACTCGAGTCTTCAGCTTAGAAGTGTTGAGAAATACCAACCCACACTTCTGGGGAACCAGCAATCAAATAATCTTCTTTATTTGACTTATCTGATGCTACCCTATAACATCACACGGAGCTGTCTATCTGTTTTTTCCTGTGGCAGCATATTATAGGTGAACCTAGGGCCTTGCACAGACTAGACAAGTACTGTACCACCGAGCAATACCATTGTATTTCCAACCCCTGGCTTTTGGCAGAAAGGGTCGTGCTATGTAGCTTATATGGTCATAGCCTGTCCCTCTTCCTGATTCTACCTCCTGAGTACCAACTTTACAGTTATTCACCACCATGCCTAGAGGGGGAAATTGTTTTTATTTGACTGATTTAGAACTCATGAATGCTAAGTCTCTTTCGAAGGGAAATTTGTCAGACACATTTATAGGGAAGTATTTTAATACTGTGAGTATCTGAGGCAGTGGATGAAATAAGCAGTGAACAATACAAAAGGAAAGGACTATCTGTACGAAATTTGGAAAGTTGTGACATGTTCTTGTAGACCTCAAACTCCAAACACACAATGGCACTGTGAATACTTAAGAGAGACCCTATGAGATCCTATGACTTGAAATCCAGGTACTCATGGCACTGCTTTCACTCAAGAGTCGAGGAGGCCCTGCACTCTCAGCTGTGGGGCCCTGTGACTCTACACAGGAAGAAAATGAGGCCAACACGTCATTCTGCTGGGCTGTGTGCTGAAGTCATATTTTAATACCCTCCCAGAGCCCATAAACAAAGATTATTGATTCTAAATGTTTAAGGAAAGCTCTATCCAATTATATAGCTGACCACTAAGCTAACTGAACCGAGACCTAAGTGGACATACAATAAATAACGCAGACTTTACAAAGCTACTTTGTAAAATAGGGAGAAAAATCACTAAACAACTATGATTAGCAGTAAACCCACCAATCTAGGGAAGAAAAAGGAGTTTGACTCCAGTAAATGTCAAATCATATTTAATATACTTTACATTTATTTTTATTTCGTATATGTGCATGTTCTTGCTTGACTAAATGTGCACTACATGTGTGCAGTGCTCGTAGAGGCCAAAAGATGGCGTTAAATCCCTTGGGACTAGAGTTACAGATGGTTGTGAGCTCCCATGTGGGTACTGGGAACCAACCACAGGTCTTCTGGAAGAGTAGCCAGTGCTTTTAATAGCTGAGTAGGCCTTCCAGTCAGTAGTGAATGTTTTTCTATCGTGAGCCATATGTCTAAAAGGCATTGAGATAACAAAGAACTATCAAGAAAGCATTCTATTTAAGACAGGAAGTTTGACAGAGACAGAAATAATAAGGGGGAAACAGAGGAAGAGACTCCATAAATGCAGAAATCAAGATAATTCAGAAGATAAATGCAGAAGTTTAGATAACTAAAATCGAAAATTTACTATTACAGGCCAACACTATAAAAACATTAATGGGAAGCCCTCAGACCGAATTGGATGGTAAGTTAAATACACATACGGTATTAATGAATACTGGTCAAGGTATCTACATGGGTAAGTATAAAATGTTATGTAAATATTCTTATTATAATTTTTTTCTGATTTGATTGAATATATATATATATATTCAAGAGAGAGAGAGAGAGATAACGTAATTATTAGTATTTTATGTTGCCGCTTTTTTCATGTATAATGAGTTAACTTTTGGTAATAGCAGCGTAAAGGAGGGGTTGGAGACTCATAGGAGAAAAATTTTGCATACTATTTGAATTAAATTAACATAAGCTAAATAAAGTGGTATGGCTTTACATGACAATTCCTGCAAGGCTTCTAAGAAAATAACTAGAATATATGATAAGAGAAAAGGCAAAGGCATTAGATTGCTGTGTAGGAATATTGATGTGTTTATGACATATAATGGAGGAATTATGGAACAAAAATAAGACATATACAGAGAGAAAACAAGTAATAAAATGACAGACATAAATCCTATTCACCAGTAGTTGCATTAAATGTAAATGGATTAAGCCCTCAATTAAAAGGCAAAGACTGACAGAATGAATTGAGGAGGAAAATTAGCCATATTATCTGCTGTTTACAAATAATTTGAAAGAAAATAGAAAAAAGAGACTAATACAAGAATAACCAAAGAGAGCAGAAGTGCTTACATTGGTCTGAGGACACAGTAGACTAGATGAAATGGGTTTACTTCAGATACAGCTTGGATCTAGAAAATATAGAGTCTACAAAAATATCTTTGAAATGTGAGCTCAGCAAAGTTCATAACATATAGGAACTATATTCAAAACTCAATTGTGTCTTTGGGAATGTGGAGATAAGTAAATTATAGACAAGATTATTCTAAAATTTATCTGAGAAGGAAAAAACAAGAGTAGCTAAAATAACTCTGGAAGAGAAAACTCAAGTTGAAGAAACCACTGTCCCTGACTTTGGGACTTACTATGCAGCTAATATAATCATAGCTGCAGGTTATTGGCATAGAGATACAAGGCTGAAATTGTGATGCAGGGGAGGGTCCAGAAGTGTGTGTGTGTGTGTGTGTGTGTGTGTGTGTGTGTGTGGTTGTACATGCGAGTTTAGGTGCCTCTGAGAAGGCCAGAGAGGGCATGAGGTTCGCTAAAGCCAAAGTTCCAATTTAGTATTTGAGTCATGTGACATGGGCAGTAGGACCCGAACTCCAGTCCTCAGCAACTGCTCTTAGCAAATGAGCCATTCCTCCAGCCACAGGCAGTTGATTTTTGAAGAAGATACAAAAACAACTAGATACATAAATGGTCCTATAAACCAGATAGTCATATCAATTTATCCATCATCCATATATCATCCATCCACCAATCTGCCCATCCATACCCACCATCCATCCATCACCATCCATCCACCATACACTCATCCATCATCCACCCATCCACCCATCCATCCA
>JADRCH010000246.1:1240605-1251357 GCA_019843965.1 Rhynchomys soricoides | reverse complement strand
CCATCCATCCATCCATCCATCCATCCACCCATCCATCCATCCACCCATCCATCCATCCATCCATCCATCCATCCATCCATCCATCCACACACCCATCCATCCATCCATCCATCCATCCATCCATCCATCCATCCACACACACATCCATCCATCCATCCATCCATCCATCCATCCATCCACCCACCCACCCATCCACCCACCCATCCATCCATCCACCCACCCACCCATCCATCTATCCATCCACCCACCCACCCATCCATCCATCCATCCATCGTCTATCAAAACATTACACCTTACAAAATATCAGTTCAAACTTAATCATGTATTTAAACATAACATTTTTATATTTTCAAAAACATATAGTAGAAAGTCTCCAAAACTATATGATCTATCAAGAAAAAAAATCAATAATTTAGGTTTCACAAAAATTTAATGTTTGCCCCATGCAAGGCCTTGAAAATGAGAGGAAGCTTCAGAGTAGGAAAATTATGCCTAACCACAAACACAGCTAAAGATCCCTAGTCACATGTATACAGATCCCAAGTCTCTAAAGAGAAGCAAGAAATCCATAAGAAAATATAAAAGACACAGACACTGCACTGATGATGGCATACAAATAGTAAACAATCCAGAGAAAGCATGTTCCTCACTGGCTACTGGGGAAACACAGGTTTAAACTAAGATAAATCTTACTGCCCACCCAGTACACTGAACATTACTGGAGATAAAGGATGTCCGGGATTTTCATAAATATTGATGGAAACACAAACTAGTGTATCACTATGGAAAAGTGTGTTTCTGATGGACTGATACTTTCCCTATAACCAACAGATATTTACCCTAGAAAATTTTAAAGATTTATTTTCATTTTAGTGTGTGTGTGTGTGTGTGTGTGTGACATGCTCGTGCACCCCTGCAGATGCCCATGGAGGCCAAATGCATTGGATCCCTGGAGTTGGAGATAGAGTTAGTTCTGGTCTACCTGATGTGGATTCTGGAAACTAGAATTTTTAAGACTTACTTATCTCTGCACTGAAAGCTGTGCACAAATGCCTGAGAAGTTCTACTTCTGACTGCCTTCCACTGGAGGCGTAAGTTTCGTCCTGTGGGTGACTGCTGCTGCACACTGTGATATGTCCATTCAGTGGAGTCCTGCTCACCAACGAAAATCTTTAAAGGGATACCATAAGGAATACTCCCAAGGGTAACAGGACTTCCTGCTATCATTTGGCTTTGTCCTCAAAATCCATTCGCTGGAAACTTAAATTCTAAAGTAACAGTGTGTGGATATTGGCCTAGAGGGAGGTGACTGAATCATGGAGGCAGTCCCTCATGAAGAGATAGATTGCATCACTGGTGATTCCGCTTAGTGGTGGTCATAAATCGAGTCCCTCACACTTGCTTCATCTCTCTTGATCGTGTTCACATGCCCCCTCATTTTCCTACCTTGCAGCACAAAATCCTCACAGGATCCAATATCCTATGCCTGCCCCCTGACCCTGGACTTCCTTGTCTCCAGTCACAAGCCATGAAATGCCCTTTCTTTATACTTCACTCTGTGCATCACTCAACTCTCAACAGAGAAGTTTCTTTTTGCAGTGGATGGTAATTAACACAGATACCCACATGTGCAGAGAATGACAGGCCTTGGAACACTCAGCCCTAACTGGGATGTCTTTATTAGGCCCCTCTCCTCAAGGCTCAGGGATAGATGCAGAAAAGAAGGAGAAATAATAGAAGCCAGAAGTGGTAGAACACTCCGATGGATAGTGTCTTCTAGATACAACAGGGCAGAGGTATGAATCAACTCACAGACAGTATGGCAGACTGCACAAGATTTGCACAGGTTCGAACTAGGCAAAATCCCAGCACAGAACAGGGAATGTGTGTGTGTTTGTGTGTATGTGTGTGTGTGTGTGTGTGTGTGTGTGTGAGAGAGAGAGAGAGAGAGAGAGACAGAGACAGAGACAGAGAGAGACAGACAGAGAGACAGAGAGACAGAGACAGAGAGAGACAGAGACAGAGAGAGACAGAGAGACAGAGGGGGAGAGAGAGAGAGAGAAGTGGATGACATTTTAGCAGAGGAAGAACTGTAAATAGAAGCTTGACATTCAGAATCCACTCCTATTCCCCTTCTCACAATCACAAGGCCTGAACTGTGACTGGGAAGCCCCTTTTTGGCTGGCTCACTTTGGCCAGGAGATGGCTGTGGAAGTGGTGTTGTGACAGTTCTGGATCTAGTGTCTGTGGAATCCCGTTCCCCTGTGGAGTCACCTGACAGAGGCTCAGAGACCACAGGGCACTGGAGAAGCAGAGGCCACCACAGACCAGGGAAGCAAGAATGAGAGCTGCCGAATTTGGTCAGTCTTTACCCCAAATCTCTAGAACCGTCCAACACAGAGAACAGAAAATGTGAAACTAGGTTATCATTTCCAGTCCTGAATAATCCCGTGTGTGTTAGCTGTCAATATGGCAGTCCACACATGCATGCGATTTCGGAATCACATCCATCCTCTCTTTGCTCTGCCCTCCTCCCTTACCTCCTTCCACATGTTAGTAGTCTTCCTCTAATTTTCATATCTTATTTTCTCCCTGTCTTTCATATGTTACAGAAAACATCCAACACCTGCTTCTCTTGGGTGTGACATCTTTAACTTAATCTCTTATTTTCCTAAAAGCAACATGATGTCATTTTTCAATGATTGAGTAAAAACCCATTGGGAATGAATGATAAAGGAATGAAAGAATGAATGAATGAAATGAATGAGTGAATGAATGAATGAAATGCCATTGAACATATATTCTACATTTCTGTTGTTAAGTCTCCAGAAAGATTGTACATCTTGTTTCATAGGAAAGCACAGAGCCACAATAAATAGGGCTGTGCATGTGTCTCCACAGAGAGCTGACTGATTCTTTTGGGTGTGTACCCAGAAGTGGTATGGCTGGATCATATGGGAGACCTGCTTTTAATTGGCAGAGCAACATTCCTACTGATTTCCTTAATGGCTGGTCTACTTTGGCCACCGACAGTGAATAAAGAATTGTCTTCTCTGTGCCCCTCCCAGCATGTGATGCTACTGTAAGCATTCTCACTGGGTGAGACAGTCTCCATTGTCTCTGAAATCTCATTTACATCCTTGATGACTCAGGGGGTTGAACACCTAATTTTCATGCATTTACTGGCAATCTGTACATCTTCATGTGCAATCTATCAGTTGACATCCACACCCCATGCTTTAACTGGATGGGCACCATTTTGTTTAATTCTCTGAGTTCTTTATGCGCCCTATGAATCAGTTTTCCATTGGATGGACATTTCACAGATTAGCCTGTTCTATAGGTTCTTTCCTTGTTTTGTTGATTATTTCTTTTGTTGTGTAGAAGCTTTAAGAAAGAAGTCTTTTTAAGCTAGTCTCAAACTCATGTAGCCTCAAATCCTCTGGATTCATCTACCCTTGCTTCTCTACATGCTTACATCACAAGCATGAGCCACTGCCTGAACAAGAAATATCTGTATTGGTGCAATCCTCTTTGAGACCTGAGCAACCCTTGCTCATATTGACTGGCCTATCAGAGTCCTGTTCAGAAAGCCCTTACCTATGAATATATTATGAAGCGTTGTTCTTACATTCTCCTCTGGTACTTTGAAATTTTAACGTCTTACATTCAGTTTTCTGATGGATTTTCAGCTGTACATGATGTGCTAATGAACTTCGAGGGGCTGGTGCATCGGGAACTGTAGCTGGCACAGAAAACCTTTGCCCAGCGTACGGCTCAGTTCATCCTGCAGATGCACCAATACTGGAGCTGGGGACTATGGACGTGGTTTCCTCTATGCATTGCTACAAGCCTGTTCTTGACTCTGCATGAAGAGCAAGGGGTACTCAGATCAACATTTTCTTCATCCAGGGTTGATTTAAGAGATTCCTCTTCTTTCCCCTTCTCTTGGGGCGTTTGCATTGTGTTGAGAGGGCTCTGAATTTGGCTATAGGTTTGCATAGCTCCGTGTGAGAACGGTAAACACTGAAGGATCCCGCATCCTGGCCACATAGGTTTGTGTTGAACAGTGTTGCTGATGTATTCTTGTGAGCATCACTGCCCAGAGCCAACAAATGGACCTGCCTTTCAGCCACCGAGGCAAAGCCAGTGTTTCCAGTTCTTTATGGGAAAACAGGAGACTAGAGAGCTTAGGACAGACAGTGCGCGATACCCATATGCTTGACAGGGTATGATGTCCGAGCCCTCAGACTCTTCATCTGCTTCTTCACCTAGATGGGACAAGGTAGGGAAAACTTGAATCTCTAAGCAGACACTTACACCACTGCCTTTCTCTCTTTCCCTGCTGTTTCTCTACCTCCCTACGAACAAAGTCAGCCTGCATTAACCGGTCACCCAGGCAGGGTCTTTGTATTCTTGTGTTTTCTTTGATTGATTGGTATGCTCTTTGGTTTAGTTTTTGGAGAGAGGTTCTCAAATTCAAGATTCTTCTCTGTCTGCCTTTCCAAGATCAGGAGTCAGGAGTGCCCCATCTTTGCCCCCAAAGACTTGAAGGAATCACGGACCATGAGAATAGGGCACGGATAGGATGTAATGCTGAGAAGAGAATTTGGTGCTAAACACACCAACTTAACCACACATATGTAATATGGGGTCCAAAGCAGAGACACAATCTTCCAGAGTCAAATAGCCACCAAAGCCAGGATGGTTTAGCATCCAATCTTGTAATCTCACATCAAGATCTACATATCAGGATGGTAATGATGACAATCATGATGATGACAAAGAAGGAGGAGGAGGAGGAGGAGGAGGAGGAGGAGGAGGAGGAGGAGGAGGAGGAGGAGGAGGAGGGGAAGGAGGAGAAGAAGAAGAAGAAGAAGAAGAAGAAGAAGAAGAAGAAGAAGAAGAAGAAGAAGAAGCAGAAGAAGCAGAAGAAGAAGCAGAAGAAGAAGAAGAAGCAGAAGAAGACTGAGGATGATGATGATGATGATGATGATGAAGGCAAGGTTAGCTATGGACTTGGACTGTGGTATCCTCAGTATCTATTAAGTAGACATCAAATATTGGATTTGAACACAGGAGTCACATGTTTAATAATCACTGCTTGGATGCTCTTTGGTTAGATATATTTATTTTATGCATATGAGTGGTTTTTTCTGCGTGTACGGAGGTATGCATACAGCCCACATGGCTGGTGCCCTCAGAGACCAGATGGTCCCCCTGATGAAGGTTCCGTATTCATTTTGCAGGAGAGGAGGAAGCACTAAGTCTGAGGTACCTCCTTCTTAGTGCTCAGACTCCCATGCAGCAGGCTGAGTTCTTTGTGTAGCAACAAGGGGCCCTCCAAGACTGGGATTCGATGGCCCTTGCTTCCTTTCATCCTCATCTAGCCGAAGCAGGGCAGACGACACTACAGACCCCACCTTACCTATGGACACTTTAGGAAACATCTGTATGTTCTATTTTGGAGTTGATTTCTCAGTCTGAAGAATTGATTTGTGCAATTAGGCGAGTGTTTATTTATTTTTTTTTTTGAAGGAAGATTTTGCATGAATTTGCAATATAATTTTCTTTTTCGGTAACTGTTAATTGAAAACATTTATCAGGTTTTTAAGCTGAAACAAAGTTAACTTTGAAAAAAAGGTGTGAACTGCTCATTTTTATGCAATCTCAGTGTTGTCTTTGATACTTTCATTAATGTCTTATTTACAATCAGGGCTGAAGGCTTCTCAGCTTAGGGGAAGAAACTGCCCACCTTATCCCACAGAGGGATACAAGTTTCAGACCCAGTTATACAATTACTGGCTCTGCCCTCTGTCTCCTCATATCACTGCTCGAGGGGCATCTAGGGCAAAACTATCATAAAAACATTCCGAAGAAAAGCTTAATCTACAAACATAAGTGTTTCATCGATGATGATGATGATGATGATGATGATGATGATAAATAAGCCTTGGTCTTTTGTTGTTTTGAGATAGAGTTTCACCATGTAGGCCAGGCTAACCTTAAAACTCTTTGACTCCTGCCTCAGCCTCGTAAGCTGTATCTGAGTGCTACTCTGTATTTGTGCATCTAAGCCTTTGAGTTAATACAAACTAACTAAAGTTCTCTTACACCATGAAACATAAAATACTTCTCAGTGAGAGAAACTGCTTCTGAGATTTAATAGCTTTACATGATATTTTTATATAACTATACAATTAAAATTTGAATTTCTATTTGACAGATACCGAGTGTTGCTTAGCTTACTAATAGTTATTGGTTTTTTTTTTTTGAACTATTTGTCATTATTACTTTATATTTTGGTTAGGTATGAAAGATACATTTCTGGGTATTTTATGAGTTTCGTTGGTATTTTTTGTTGACTCACATAAATCAACCTATAATATATTTTACATGGATGTTAGGGAACTGTTTTTTTGTGTGAGATAAAACTCTATTTCACATTTTCTCATTTTTTTTTCTATTGATCTGTCAAAGACAAAAGACAGACAATATCATTATTGTTGTTTTTTTTCTCGTTTCTCTTTTTACCTCTAAACAGGCTGCTATTGGGACAAATTCTGTCCAACTTACCACATTAATGTCTGCTGGCCTTAATCCTTTTCTTCCACATTTGTGTTTTTTGTTACTTGGGAGAGTGTGTAGACATATGTATGTTCGTGTAGGCTTGTGTGCCTGCGTGTATCTGTGTATGCAAGTGTGAGTGTATGTGTCTATGTGTGCACATGTATGCGTGAGTGTGTATATGTGCACGTGTCTTTGCATGTGTATATGTGCATACGTGAGTGTAGGTGTATGTATGTGTATGTGCAAGTGTGTGTATCTGCAAGTGTGTATGTGTGTGTCAGTGCATGCGTGTGTGTGAGAGTGTGTGAATGTGTGTGTGTGTGTGTGTGTGTGTGTGTATGTGTGAAGGTAGAGGAGGTTGCAAATTACTCTAAGCTGGTGTTGGAATCGAACTCAGATCTTCGAGAGCAGTTAATGCTTGCTCCTCACTACTGAGCCATCCCACTAGCCCCTCTATCAGCTCCATAGTGGTTCTCCTGTCTCCTCTCCAATTATGCATGCCCTGCTATCTCAGCACGGCCTTCTCTGTGTTTTCCCCAAGTCCAACCAGAGGGCGCATGGGATGCTCCCTTCCTTTTTTCTAGTCCAGTTGACTCCACTGAAGCTGGACCTTCTCAACAACTCTTCTTTCCCCAGCATCTACATCAAAGCTATATACATTGTGTTTTTTCAATGCCCCCAAGATCTCTGGCCTTACCCACTGCCAGGGTTTCCCCACATGGAGAATCCACCTCCTTGACCCCACCTGCCGCAAGTTGTTAACTCAAGTCTTGGAAAACTTGTTTCTCTCCCTTCGGCACATCCCTTTTACATCTCACCAACCCCTAACCTCTCCCCCAAAGAACTGGTGTGGCTTTGGTTTCGTTTTGGAAAGATCATCACAATCCCGCCCACTGGAAGAAGGTTCCTCTGATCTTCATTTCTGGTTTATCTCTATCCTCCTCTGCCCCGACAAGACTCCTTTCTCCCTGCAGTGAGGTGTTTATTTATACTTTGTTGGCTCAAGTGCCAAATTCTGAGACTGGCATCTGCTTCCAGGCACACACCCAGGCTGTGCGAGGTGATGTCTCCCTTCTCAGCTAGGGTCTGCTCTGCTTCCATTTCCAGACTCCAGCTATTTTAATGTACAGTAACTATACTGCTTCAGTTACTGCCTGCAGCAAAACACATCTCCCTGTCTGGCACCCTCCATCATCTGCAAAGGGGGGCAGTAAAAGAGAGAGCAAACTCACAAAACCCCCAGTGTCTCCACCATTCCCCATTACCAGAACCTCCCAGCTCGGAGAAGCCAGGAGGGCAATTGGAGCACCATAACTTTGCAATCCAGTCCCATGTCTCTCCTCTGGAGGCGTAGTCTGCCCTCAGCTTGGAAGATATTTGAGACACAAATCTAGCCCTGCCAAGTAGAATTAAACTGAGCCAACCTTGGGCCACACTGTGGTTGCAGTAGGCAAAGGAAGTAGCTAAGGGTGAAGTTCTTTGGATTCTGAGAAATATGATGTCTTTTTTTTTTTTTTAATCAGAATTTTTAAAATGTGTTTTATAAATAGTAGACTATGGGGTGATGGCTGACATAAACAGTCTTTTTTTCCCCTAAGGTTTATTATTACTTAAAGTGTGTGTGTGTATGTGTGTGTGTGTGTACTGATGATTGGGCAGGCCAAAAGAAGATGTCAGATCCTCTGGAGCTGGAGTTCGAGGCAGTTGTAAGCCACATAACATGGGTCCTTGGAGCTGAACTCTGATCCTCTTCCAGAGCAGCAAGTGCTCTTAACCTCTGAGCCATCTCTTCAACACCCAAAGACGTTTTATAGAGAGCAAAAACGTGGGGCAGCCTTTGGGAAGGCTTGGCAAGCAGTGAGTGGCCTCTGAGCTCTTTAAGAGTTGATGTTAATTCACTGCCACCTTGAAGCACTCAGAGCTTCAGGGCAGTCCAGTGACACCAATCTGAGCTTGAAGCATTGTTAGGGTTTCAGTTTGCAAGCTCCCCACAGGCTCACTGTTGGATCATTCATCCTGAGATGGTGATACTACTTCAGAAAATTGTGGACAATTCTCAAGCTAAGGCAAGGTTCAAAGAAATAGGTCACTGGAGGTCATCTTTGAAGATGTATCTCTGGCCCCTTTCTTTCAGCCCCACCTATTCTCACTCTCTTTCAAGTTGTGTGTATGTGTGTGTGTGTGTGTGTGTGTGTGTGTATGTGTATTGCTGTGAAAAACATCACAGGCACAGAACTCAAGGTAAGAAGACTTTAGTTCTAGCTTTTGGCTCAAGAGAATAATAGGTCCGTCATGACAAAGCAGCATGGCAGCAAGTGGCAGCCAGGGCAGAAAGCTGAGAACTCACACCCTTAACCACACACGTGAGGCTGAAAGAGAAAAGGGGAAATGGAACAAGATTATGACCCCTCAAAACCTGCCTCCAGTGACATACTTTCTTTGGCAAGGTCTCGCCTCAACTTTCCCAAACACCAACTGGGAACCAAGTGTGCGATTATCGGAGCCTATGAGCAACATTCTCATTCAAAACACTACTCTCTCCCCTGCCTCCACCTTTCTCTCTTCCTCTCTTTCTTTCCCTCCCTCCACCTCCTCTCTCTGCTTTCCATCTAACTGGAGGTGATTAATTTGTTCTCCCCTGTATGATGGCTGCCATGATGTTCTGCAACCTGCCTGGGAGCGAGACAGTCACGGAAAGAACCCTCTGATACTGTGAATAAATATTTCTTCCTGAAAGTTATTTGCATCAGGAGTTTAGCTCATAAGAATACAGCTAACCCCAAAGCAATTTCTCTGAGTTGGGATCTTCTTCCTTGTTCCACCAACTACACATTGTAAGGGAGAATTTGTTTCAGGGTTACTGCAGCAGGTCCAGCATATGGACCCGGGTATTTCTAATGCAACAGTCAAGCTACTTAAAATAAGCAATGTCCTCCTGTGTAGACAACAGATTCAGAACAAGCTGGAAAGTCAGACTTGCATTTAAAATTTCCTAAAGACCACGGTGCTTTGGCCACACATGGAGAATGTGCCAAGCCAGTCCCTCACAGCCCCCTGCTCACTCTTTTTCCCCCTGTGCTAACCATTGTAAGGATCCTCCTTTTCCCTCACACATATGGATACCAGGCTGCATGTCCAAACTCTGTCCACTCCAGTTGCAGCTTGCAGACCCCTGGCCATGACTCCAAGCCAGGGTGTGTGGTCTGCACTTGGGAGGTTGGATCCGAGAAGGAGGTCAGCAGCGATCTGGAAGAGTGGGCTTGGTGCCATTTGGCAGGGAGCCCACAGGGCTGCTGTGGTCTGGAGAAGAAGGCCTCTACTAGCTGTATCCTACTGTCCTATGGGGAGCTCCACAGCTGCCCTGGGAAGGCAAGACTTAGGTTTTTTTAGCTTATGGTTAGGAACAAAATTGCACAGATAGAGGGAGTAGGTTAGGGGAAAGCAAATGAGCAAACCTCCATTCATCATTTGAATAGGAATGGTTTGAGGTCAGAGTTGCTCCTCTATGCAAACTTGGGGCATCTGGTAGACCCTCTCTAGGCTGTCCTAGGCTGCCTGTGCTCCTCCAACCCTATCCCATGCCCTGGCATCTGAGCTCTTTGGAACTCTCTCTTGCTCTAGAGAATCTCTCCACACAGTGTTCCCAGCCATGAGGGTGGAATCCTCTCTGGATGCAGGGGGGGTCAGCTGAAGGCTGATTTGCCACTTTCCTGCCACCCAATCCTGCTCGTCCATGGCTGATCCTTTTAAGATCACTTCAGCCTCCCTTCTGCCAACCTCTGAAGCCCTCGTGCTCCTTATTTGTGAAATCCAGAGGAAGCAGTTTGAACTTGATCTCAGGTGCTGCCCACAAGATAAGGGACTGCCCCACAAACCTTCCTCAGCCTTACTTCCATGACTGCTCACCTCAGATGCTTTATTTCTATGCTTCAAATAAATGTACACAGACACATTTGACCTTGGGGTCCTTTCTAGCTCAGTGTTCAAGGCCTTTGGTGCTGAGAGTGACTTCTACCACATTCACAGTTCTCCTGCCCTTAGAGCTGACAGGCATTTTCTCAGGTGACCCCCAGTCCAAGGGCTAGCAAAGGAAGCAGGTTGCTGCGGCAGGTTCTGCTCTTCCACACCCATGCACCCCCCAAGCTCTGCTCTTCCACACCCATGCACCCCCAAGCTCTGCTC
>JADRCH010000246.1:1223004-1240595 GCA_019843965.1 Rhynchomys soricoides | reverse complement strand
ACACCCATGCACCCCCAAGCTCTGCTCTTCCACACCCATGCATCCCCAAGCTCTGCTCTTCCACACCACAGACCCCAAACTCTGCCCTTCCATACTCATGAACACCAAGACTCTGAGCTTCCACACACGCACCCCAGGCTCTGAGCTTCCACACCATACACCTCCAGGACTCCAGATCCCCACCTGGGGTACTCCACATTTTTTGATACATTTCCCTCCCACCTGAGACTTTTTTTTTTTTAATGTCTGTTGCTGGAGTCCTCTATGCTATCACTAACTCAAGCTGTTCAGCTTGAAATAGCTAATTTCCAACTCAAGGCCACAATGAGATCCTCTTCAGCTGCCTGTCCTAGTGGCTGGGGATCCATATCCTGATTACGTATTTCACTTCCACAAGGTGGAAGATTTATTTCAGGCAGAGGACTTCCCTTATTTCTGAATCAAAGGCGGCTTCCTCCTCCCAAACTGCATAGGGGTGTACCAGGATTACAGATGGCTACTCCCATATCCTACTTTTTAATGGATAGGGTTAGCATTAGAATTCAACTTCCTAACCTTGGTATGACAATCCCTTTACCCACAGAGTCATTCCAACCAGTATAGAGAGAGGTGTATGTAGGTGGGCGTGACTGAAGAGTCAGAGCAAAAACATCTTGGTCTTCTCTTTGACAGCTTTTGAGGTCTAGCCACCTATCCGTCTCCTCTTCTCCCTGCCTCCTCTCACTTCTCCATTTCCTGTGCCCTTGTTTCTCCTTCCTATTGTCCCTCGTTCGCTCTCCCCTTCCACTTTGCTTAGAAGAACTTACTGTAAGCCAACTCTGCCCAGCAACTTCGTAAATGGTACCCAACATTTATCACGTTTGTGTTCAATATTTTTTTTTACATACAAAGACCTGACAACCTGCTCCTCTATGATAGATGTACTTATTTTTTCTAAACTATCACTAACCAAGCATATCATTTTCATACAGTAACTGTATATTCAATTTTCTACAGTTTTGACTACTAAAACAGGCTTACTAGTGAGACAAATGACAGATATATTGCAATATTAGCAAAGGGTCCCTTAAACCCGAGGAAAGCTGCAAAGTTAATGTTTATTCCTATTGTGCAGAGCTGAGAAGATGAAGAGGCCTGGCTGGTGGAGTGTGTAGCCTTGTGTGTTTTTTCTCTTCTTCCACATGTGGTTCTCAGCTTGCAGATCCTGGCACCAAAATCTAGGGTGGAGAACCTGCCCATATTCACTCTTCATTCTGTAAAGTGTTCTAACATCTTTGTATATTCTCCATCCTGACCCCAATCCCAATGGTACTAGCTTCTGCCAGATCAACTATTCCCCATAGAAGGAAACCTCTGGACTGTCACTGATGGACTAGTGTCAATGCTGTGAGACATGGCTTCTTCACGTCAATCAGGAGCATTTGCCATGCACTGCAGCTGAGCCAAGTTCCCAGTCTAGCCTTTCCTCTTCCCAAGTTTCCACACATTCATAACCTGAATTTTTACTATGGGGCACATTCAGCCCCATATCACAGGTTTGCTCCAACCTTTAAGAATCATCAACCCCAGTGTTGACTCCAAGGACTGGGTGATTTAAAAGCCCAGGGTAAAGCCTGAGCACCCCCCATGGTCAGAGAGAAGAGAGTTATGAAAATGGAGGCCGGGAAAGTGGCAGACTTTGAAATGGACTTAGCATTGGTTCTGGAGCCTTGCTGGGGTGAGAGAGTCGCTAATGGATCTGCTGCAATTCAGCCACAGAGATGATGTACGAGACTAGTCTCCTGACATTGAATCAGGTCACTGGGCCCATTGGATGTGATACAATGTCAATGGAACTGTTATGCGTTATTGATGTCAGCCACAGAATAGATAAAAACATTATAAAAATAGCTTTTGTCGCCATTTACATTTTTTTCATAAATGGTGAGAAGGCTTCAGTCCTCCACTGCACAGAATGAGGCAGCAAAAGATCTGGTTTCACCCTCACCGGAGACTGGAGGATCTGAGGAGGTCAGAGAGGAGCTGCCCACCTCAAGAAAAAGGAACTGATGACAATGGATGAGGGGCTACCAGCTCTTCCAGGAAGGATGGATGGAAGGAAGAAAGGGAGAAAGGAAGGAAGAAGAAAGTGTGTGGTAGCCTTGGTAATGTACAGGCAGAGTGAGCTCAGTGCCATAAATTTTACTTGGCAAACATACTTGGATTGCCCATGTGCTAACAATCTGACCTGTCCTGATAGCGACTGTAAGTCAGATCTGGGATGTCTCTCACAGACTAATGCTTTGAAATGTTTTATCCCTATTGGGGTAGTCATGTTTTGAGAGGTTTTGGACCTTTAAGAAATGGGTACTGGCTTGTGCAAGTAGGTCATTGGGAGTAGGCATTGTAGGTCTATGCTCTGCACCCTGATCAGCTGCTTCACATTCATGTCAACACAATGCAGACAACCACTCTTCCAGAATCACATCTTCATCACAGTGAAGGACTGAGTTCCCTGGAAACTGTGAGCCAATATGCAAACAAAGCAAAAATTCCTTTAAGAAGCTTCTCTTGGTCAATTTTGCCACAGCAAAGTATGAGCTAAGTAACTGTGACAGAGCTTCTAGTCCATTGTACTCTCAAGGTTCTCCTCTGGAGATAGGGAGTCAGAGTGGGCATGAATAAGATGCCCAGGTACCACTCAACACTCATCCTTGTTTCTGGATATGCTTTTGTTGTACAGGTCAGTTCAAGGGTCTGGGCCCTTTATCATCCTGCCTGGATGATAACCACAGGGACATGGTAACACTGAAAGATGCCCTCAAGGATGTTTTGGGAATTTCAGTGTAGACTAGACTGAAGAACAGCATCTGTCTGGTAATTCCCGTGACTTCAGCATCAGACATTCAGTCTCATGGACTAAACAACTGGATTTCTTGTCCTTTTCTGTCAGGAGACAGACATTGTTGGACTACTGAGACCACAGCCTGTATACCACTCTACTAATTAATTACGTATATTGTTAATTATAATTATATATGCGTGTGATCATCAGTTATGCTCCTTTAGAGAATTCTGACTATTATAGACTATCATGTGACAGCTGCATACAAATGTCCATATCTGTTTCAACATCTTTTTGGAGGTTCAAGGAAATGTTTAGGGTCCTTAGATGGGGACTCTAGGAATAGCAGGTCAGCCACAATCAGCTCTGTTTCAGTAGGGACAGGCTGATGAGAACCAAGGTGCTTTGGGATTCACCAGCCCTTCTGACAGCACTTCTGAAGGTGCTTCCTGGCTCCAGGAGCTCCGTCCTGCAGACTTTCTTCATGGCCCACCACTTCCTTGGGCTTTCTCATCTATAACCACTACTTTCTTTCCTAGCACCCCCCCCCAACCAC
The DNA here is from genome assembly GCA_019843965.1 of Rhynchomys soricoides. NCBI lineage: Eukaryota > Metazoa > Chordata > Mammalia > Rodentia > Muridae > Rhynchomys > Rhynchomys soricoides. Next base: position 1,237,215 of record JADRCH010000246.1, on the reverse strand, counting down.
CTCCATACCTTCCGTTCCACTTTCTGTCCACAGCAGGGTGTTTCTGCCATGATGGAGGTCATTCTTTTTCTTTGTCACTTTATCCAATGCTAGATGCTAGGAGCAATCAACCAGCACGATTATTTTCCTTATTTTTCCACTAAGTGTCAAAAGTTTTATGTATAGAGTCACTAAATTTCTTGCTTCTCACAAGGGGTGGATAATTGTAGGTGAAACCTGGGATAATCAAATGCATTTGTCTTGATAAGTTTGTTAAATTGTTCACACTGTAGGTTTTTAGTGATCTCCGTACTTCTAGGAGAAGCTTCAATAGCTGTAGGTGTCACCAAATTATACAGTCTGTACTTAAAAAGTTCATCCTTGCACTTCTGTTGCTCTGGAACTACTCCTGATACTGCAGTCTGAATCAGAGTCCTCTAAAGGACCAGAATTGATAAAATTATAATCTCATATGTAATATAGATTTATGAGATTTACTAGAGTGGCTTAAAGGCTGTCCAGCTAGTCCAACAGTAGCTGTCTCCTGATGGAAATTCAAATAATCCGTTGTTTGGTTGGTTGGGTTGGGTTGGTTTTTCAAGACAGGGTTTCTCTGTGCAGCCTGGGCTGTCCTGGAACTTGCTCTGTAGACTAGGCTAGCCTCAAAATCAGAGATCCACCAGGCTCTGCCTTCTGAATGCTGGGATTAAAGGTGTGTGCCACCACACTAGGTTGAAATGCTCAGTAATCTAGTAGTTGTTCAGTCCAAGAGGCTAGACATGTCACTTGATCTTTAATATATATTGGAAACCTGTCTAATGTATGCAAAAATAATATTATATATAAAATGGCTCAGTGGTTAAGAGCACTTGCTGTTCTTCTAGAGGTTCTGAGTTTGGTGACCTGCACTCACATTAAAGTAGATCACAAACATCTGTAATCCAGATCCAGGGTACCCAATGTCCTCTTCTGTCTTTCATGGACTCTATATACAAACACACACACACACACACACACACACACACACAGAATAAAAATAAATAAATTATATTTAAAAACAAAAATAAATGTGAAAGTATGTACAGAGAAGCATGTTAATTAAACTAACTGCACTTTGCATTCCTACTGTTACTACTAGGAAAAGAAGCACCAAGAACAAAACTCAAATTCACATTCGTACAAGGATCTAAACTTGAAAATCTGTAGAATACTCACACCAAAACCTTGAACAATAGTCCTGACCATCATTTATAAGGTTTGTTCACAGTGATAATGTGAGTAGATAGTTCTGAAAATACTCTGTTCACTACAGAAGAGGGAACATGTGTAAAAATGTCACTGCTATCTTGTACCTTCTCTTTATAGGATGGAAAATTGAATTTGAGACTGTTGAATTGGAAGCTATCAGTATCATCTCAAAATTGTAAAGGAAAAGTATATCCCCCAATTCCTTCCACTGAAAGTGTGGTGGTTTGAATATTCTTGGCCCATGGAAAATGGCACTATTAGGAGGTGTGGCCTTGTTGGAGAAAGTGAGTCACTGAGGGGCTGGGCATTGAGGTTTGCTTAAGCTCCACCAAGAGCCAAAGTGACCCTCCTCCTTGCTGCCCATAAAAGACTGTCACTTCATCACTGAAGTTAAGTCCTCTGCGAAGTGTTTTCTGAGAGCACAAAGAAGCTGTGTTCCAGAAGTAGCCAAGGTTGTACTCCATGCTGCAGCTGGAATTGGTAATGTGTAAGAATTACCCATGTGATATAATGTTGAAGGCATGAAGGGGTCATGGAGAGCACTGTGAGAGGCCACGAAAGACCACTGGTGAAGGCGCAGTTGATGGCCCAGGACTGGAGGGGTCAGGCAAAGGAGTTGAGGCTTGGCACCATGAAGAGGGCCTATATTGAAAGGTTATTGATGAAGCCTAGATGTAGCAGAAGAACCCAGCCTCACCACAGAGTGAACAACAATGGAGTTACCAAACTCAGGCAGAAACTGAACCAAAATAAAATTTTCTCTCTTACATTATTTTATCGTGTGTATGTAACAAGTTACTCACTGTGTAACAAGTGTGTAACACAGACTGACCATAATGTTTAAGTGAGGATGGTCTCCATAGATTCACATGCTTCAACGATTGGTCCATAGTTGGCAGAACTGTTTAGGGAGGATTAGAAAATGTGGCCTTGTTGAAAGAGGTATGCCACCAGGGCTTTAAGATGTCAAGAGCCTGGCCCACTCCAAGCTCGCTCTTTCTCTCTCTCTTTCTCTCTCTCTTTCTCTCTCCCTTCTTCCCTCCCTCCCTCATGCTTATCAGCTGTAAGTTCACCTTTACTGCTCCAGTGCCATGCCTGCCTGTTTTCTGCCTTGATGGTGATAGGCTCTAACCCTCTGGAACCCTATGACCCAAATTAAATACTTTCTTTTATTAGTTGCTTTGGTCTTACCAAATCAATAGAACAGTAACTAAGACACTGACTATAGTCATTTATATCATATCTCATTTACCAGGGAGTTTGAAAAGCTAGAAAGATGCCTAATCCTTTCACCATCAATAAATGCTAGATAATTAACAGTATAGATGCATTTAACGTGATTTAAACAATATACAATATATCTATATAGATATCAAGATCTTCATCTCAATGTAGATATGTAGATATATGAATATTAGACAACACATTATATTTAACTGAATGTAAATTTCATATTTTGTGGGACAGTTACAATAAAAACTTGAGTTAACTGCTGGAGAGAAGGTTCAGAAGTGCAAAGCCCTGGCTTCTCTAGCATGAGGGTGTGTGTTCTGTTTCCAGCACCCCTGTGGTAACTCCAGCCCCAGGGCATCTGATGTCCTCTTGTGGCCTCCAGGGACACTGCATTCATTCACATGAAAGTGCCCATGCATAGACACAAACATGCATAGACATAGAATAAATTATTTAAAAACATGGATAGACAGAGGCAGTTCATGTTTCAAAAACACAGGAGACGTTATCACCAGGTAAATTCTTCTACAAATACCCACACTGGGGACAAATTTAGAAATCTGAATATTAGCTCTATGTTAAGTATTATTGAACATCCATTCTCTTGTGGGATGACAGAACTGTGGATGTGTAGAAGGACGCTCTCGGAATGAGGAGACAAGCATTTTCTACATGGAGGCATCAAAAACACATCAGACATCAGAAGGACAGAAATGAAGTTCAGTAGAGACATTTTTAGACAAACAAAACCCCAAGGAACATCTCATAAACAAATCTTCACGACAGGAAATGATAAAGGGGCCTGTTCAGGCAGAAAGAAAAGGATTCCAGATGGAAGGTCAGAAATGCAGGAAGGAATACAGAACTCTGGGAAAAATCTAAATGAGGAGCGGACTGTATTAAAAATAACAGCAATGTCTTGCAGGGTTTTCAGTGTATAAAGAATCCTGAACATTGATAACATGTGAGTTGAAATTGTGCAAAGGATTTGTTGAATTAAAAAAAAAAAAACTTGTAAAGTTACCAAATTGGCATTAGATTTTGATCAATTAAGGATGAAAATTATTGTCTCCATAGGGAAGTTTCTCAGCTCCTCTACTTGCCCTACTTTGAAAGTGTCTCTGAGTTCGTGTGTGTACTTGGTTTGAACGCATCCCCCTCCCACTCTAGAAACAGAGCAGCAGTATGAAGAGGTGGGACAGTTAAGAGGTGGTTATACCACAAGGGCTGCCATGACAGGACTAAGGTCAGTGCTTAGGGACTAGGATAAGGGTCACTGGAGTGGGTTCCTACTACCAGGAAGAGGCCAGCCCTCATGCCCTTTCTCTGCCACATGCACGGTGTCACCATTCTACCTTCTCCCATGGGATGACATAGCAAGATGGCAGAAGCCAGATGGAGGTCTTTCCCTTTTGGATTTTGTAACTTCAGAACTGTAAGAAACCAGTCTCTGCTCTTTATACTTTATCCTGCTGTGAGGGTTATCCGAAAGCAGCATATCATGTCCCTAGACAACACCACAGAGTTCTGAGCCCTGCGCTCTGTTATAATGCATTCCTTTGGAGAACGCCACTCAGTGTTCACTGTTAGCAACTCTGTCCTCTATAATTACCTCCACCACAGTAATGCCAAAAACGATATCCAGAGGTTGGAGAGATGGATGTTCAAAGGTCATCCTGCTTCTCCAAAGGATCTGAGTGGAGATCTCAGGACCTGGGTCAGGAGGTTTAGAATTGGCTGCAACTCCAAGGCATCTAACCACTTCTTCTTGCCTCTAAAGGTACCTAAGCATAATGTAACATAAATGCACACATACATACATAAAAATGAATATTTACATAAAATATCTTCACACTTGGCTAAGCATTCCTTAGAACTTCCCAAGTTCCCAAGTTAGGGGAGGCAACTTGAGTAACCAAGGAGGAGTATTAACTTCACATATCCCTTTTAAAGTACAGAAGAGACCATGAAAAGATGAGAACGTGAACATGCAGACTGAATGGGAACAGATAGAAGCACACAGTAAAAAAGCCAGCTTAAATGTGAATGTAATCTTAAGTTAAAATGCAAAGGCTAGGACTGGGGAGTTGGCTCTGTGATTAAGAGCACTTTTTGCTCTTCCAGAAGATCTAGGTTTGACTTCAAGCACCTACCTATAAGCTCAAAACTGTCTGTACCTCTCTGGACACACACACAACACACACACACACACACACACACACACGCAGGCAAAACAATCATACAAATAAAATAAAAGTGAATAAGTCTAAAATGCAAATGATTAAACATTTGCGTAATCAAAAATAAAGATTGCTTACTGGAAAGTGTCTCTTGAATTCATAAGGCCTCTGAGGTCAAGAGCTAGGCTGGAGTAAGGACTTTCCTATAACTGCCTGAGTGACTGCGGATGGGGCATTGACGTTCTCTAGTCCCCATCACTCTCTCAGGAAATGTTGTCTCTTTAGACCAGTGATTCCACCCAGGCATCTGATCTTATGCATACCACAATCCTCTAGTGTACATAACTGTATACACCCCCCCAACACACACACACACCATGCCATGAGTATATAACTAACCCCATACAAACACACAAATTAGATGAATAAATAAATACACATATATGTGAGTTTGGAGGTAGATGGATAGATAGATAGATAGATAGATAGATAGATAGATAGATAATAGATGGATGGATGGATGGGTGGATGGATGGATGGATATGTGTGTGTGTCCCTTTAGGGAAGTGAAGAATGAGGTTTGAACAAGTGCATGTTTGGACCATCTAAGCATTTGTGTTTTGAAAATTAAAATTAAATAAAAAAGGAAGAAGAGCTGAGTCAAAGGGGAAGAGAATAAAGAGGGAAGAATCGTTGTGGTGGGAAGCATGGCAGCATGCAAGGCAGACATGGTACTGGAGAAGTAGTTGAGAGTTCTACATCTGGATGGGCGAGCAGCAAGAAGTGACTGCCCCACTGGGCATGGCTTGAGCATCTGAGACCTAAAAGCCCACCCCCTGTGACCACTTAACTCCAACAAGGCCACACCCCCTAATAGTGCCACTCCCTGTGGGTCTATGGAGCAGTTTTTTTCAAACCACTACATAGCCTCAAAAGAAAGCATTCACATTTCATTCCTGTGATGAATTACCACAGAGTTAACAACTTACCATCTCAAGTTCTTTATTGACTAGATGTATAGATTACGTGTGTAACGTGAATTTCACCAGGCTAAAAGCCAGGGCATTTGCAGGTCTGCATTTCTTCTGAAGGCTCAGGTGAGTGATGTTACCTTGCCTGTTCTGGCCTGCACTGATCTCTAGCATTCCTCAGCTCAGGGCCCCTTCCTCTCTTCCACCATCTTTGAGACTTGGCAGTAGTGGTGGTTGAGTCTGTCTTGCATCTCACCCTGACTCTTTTGCTGCCTTATTTCTTTGACCCATCTGAGAAAGGGCATTATGAGAACTCCACTGTCAATCACTAGAATACCTAAGGATCATGTCCCAATCTTGTTTTCACCACTTCAGCTGACCTATTCCTGGTGGTGGTGAGTAGGCTGTGTGTCTGTTGCCTCTGAGCTGATGCCTTCCTTCCTGAAGGAAAGAAGAGAGGCATACGGAAATCACTAGAGAGTTGTAAGACTCAGGAAATACCTCCTCGAGAAGATGGAGACCATGCACAGTTCTGGGGAAGACAAGGTGCTTAGGTGGAGTTGTCTACTCCTTGATTTCTACAAATACATATTCCATCAGCAGTCCTGTTCGTTGGTTTGCCCTTCTGAGCTTTGAGTCACTGATGCTCTGATAAGTAACTCCTAACCCATATTCATGTAAGTCACCCCAATAAACTACGTTTGGGTAAAGCAATTTCTTTGGTTAGTCCAGTTGTCCCATCTGGGCTGAACAGACATTTGCTCACATCTCTCTAGGAAAAGACACATAACCCAATGACTCTTAAGAGACTATCTTTTCTATCTTTACATTACTGTGCTTGAGTCCGAGTCTTTGGACAATGAGTTTGATGAGCCAAACTCTGATTGTATGCCCACCCCCTACACCTTGATTGACAGTCCCACTATGCAAACCACTGGGGGAAAGGTCATTTCCTAAAATTGTATTAGAATTTACTGCTTTATAAAGAAGAAGAAAAGCCAATGGGTGATGTGGGCTGCCAAAAAATAAAGCCAAATGTGTTTGAATCAGGCATGAGATAGAACTGCTTGCTTCTTATGGAAAACCAGCAGGTGAGGAAGCTTCATTAATTAACCCCTATTCAGTGGGCGAGAATAAATCATGTAAGCCTATGTGTGGAATTGGGTGAACGTGAGCCTTTAGCTTTTTCTGGAAATAGAAGTCAAGCTGTGTTCATGCATTACCTGTAAGATACACTGAATTTTAAATTTTCAATGTATATAATTATGGCAAAGTATAACAAATTACCTATGGTACACAAAAGCTTATAGGCTACTATTATCCTTAATTAACGGGCAAATGCATGTCTTTTATTTGATGAAACTGATTTTATTGTCTTAATTTTCAGATATTCTGCTTCACATTTCCACGAACCCATCGCGTGCCCATAGTAACCAGCTGACGCCAGGCATGTACGACCTCCTTTATGACCTAAGCCTAATTAGGTTTTTATTGTCATCTTCCAACTAGCACTTAAACTGTACAAACAGGGGCGGCATGACTCCCAGTCCCGATGGATGATGCGCCAGCCCTGGCCTTGCAAGAAGCAGGGTATATTTACAGTAAGAGAGTGGCATCTGTTGCCTCTTTCTTCTCGATGCTTCTCCTGCAAGGGGGTGGAGTGCAGGGCTCAGAGGGGGTGTTAGATGAAGCCCCAGCCAGCTCCACCTTCCTTGTCATGACTGCACCTCACCTCCTGTCCTTCACCACCCCTATTAGGCTCGGTTAGTTAAGTGAGAGAGAAAAGAGCTGAAAGCTGATGGGCTTTGGAGCTTCGAAGTCCAGAGCTCTCCGGCTAATTGCTGGTCCTAACAGGCACAATTAGCTGCTACAAGCCCTTTGAGATGGCCCAGGGCCTTTCTCAGGTAGCAGCCATCACCAGATAAAGGCTGAAATGTGCTCCACTTAGAGAGACACTTGCAGACAGGAGTGTCACAGCCTGCCAATTACACTCTCCCTGTACACAGTCACTACCCAGGGAAACACAGAACCCAGAGGAGTACCTGCATTAAAGGAGCACTGCATAGGTTGCTCTCAGGCCCCAGGAAGCTGAGCTATAGGGATGATATTGGGCTGGGAGGTGGAGCTGGGGGGAGCTTTGCAAATTAAAACCTCATTGTTGAGCGACTTCAACTGGTCTATTTCAGGGACATGGGCTACTTTCTACAGTCCTTTCTGCAAACTTACTGGGATAAGCCACTACCCCACGCCTTTCCCTTTTGTACTGGGGGAGGGAGGGTCAGACAAAATTGGCCATTATAATAAAAGTGGCTTGTCGCTGGAAAAAGAGGGCGTAAGTAGGAAACATGCGTGCGTGTGTGTGTGTGTGTGTGTGTGTGTGTGTGTGTACAGGAACACACATACACACATTTTATACCCTAGTCTCCCCTAATTAAAGAGCTACATATTGGCCTCACATCTCTCACATAGGCTTAGGTTTCAAGGCAGGGGTATGGCAAAGATCACATCTTGAATGCCATACTGGCTGCATATACTGTAATCCATCCATAAAGCCCAGCATACCCGGATTCATGTAGACAATAGCATCCTGTAATTTCTATGTTTAAATGCCAACACAATTATAAAGTCTAACCTAAAGTCTACAAATACATAATGTCATTTCTGTGTTTTATGTCATCAAAATAGAGAAAAGATTGGGCCATGGGTTTGAGTGTCTGTTATGTTAAAGTTCATATGGCTGGGCTAGAGGATGGTAGGAAGCCGGCATGTCCTTGCCAGGGCGCAGCTATCTCATGTGCATGGGAGGGAGCTGGACACTGATGAACAATGTCACTGCTAGGGCTGATGTTCCTAATTCCATGTGTCCTTCCCTAATGCATGGGCCATCTTGCTGCTGGAGCCTATAGCCCAACTTTGATCTTGGCACTCAGATCCTGAAGACCTGCAGTCAGGACTATGTCCAGCCTACCTCAGCTGGGAAGCTCACGTGCCTGCCACACGCCACCCCTGGCTGCACTAACAGCAGTACAGTTGTAGATGAAGCAGGAGTTCTGCATCCTTGGAAATCTGAATGGAGAGGTCCCTGGGCCTGAAGGATTCTGCAGTTTGGGAGCAATTAGAAAGCAGCTAATTGGTCTCAGAAGGCAATAGGGTATGCTTGATGCCATTAACAAAGATGCCCTCCCTCTCAGCCCTCCACAGCCTGGTATATTGCAGCTCTCACTTGGGACCACTGTTCTTCAGAAAGCTTTGTAAAATTCCAGCACGTGGTGCACACTAGCCATCGAGGGAGTCCTTGGGAGGGATGATGCAGTGTGGAAGGCAAGCTTCAGATAGTCACAGGTTCTTTGGAGACCTGGGATCTACTCCCATTTGTGCCTTTTATTCCCTGTGTGACATGGAATAGGTCATTTAGTCCCTCTGGGTTCCTCGTCCTTGGTTTTCCAAGTGCTGCATTATATAACTGGATTCTTCCTCCCTTCTGTGTTTGAAGACCCTACATTAGCCTTCTTGTCTTCTCAAAAACACTTCCAAATTATGACCATGACCCATCTCCCACCCTGAGGAAGGGAAAAGAGGGAGACAGGCAAGAGTTTGAACTCTTAGAAAGATGATGTCACACTTTGCATGCTTAGCAAGGGTGCAATCCTGGTCCTCTTGTCACTTGAGGCCCAGGGTTTGAACACTCTCCTCTGCTTCAGAAGGCAAGTCCCATTTCTCTCCCAGGGGTTGCCAACCTTTGGGCAAGATGGTCTTCTGTGATTGTTGTAACACACTGTTAGCCATAGGTAGGACACCAGGGAAAATGTATCAGGGGAATTTGGTGGCCGTGGTGGTGGTGGTGGTGGGTGATAAAATAGTCTTTTCCACACGGTCCAGGCTAATGATGGGGGACTCTGACCTTATTATAACATGTACAAAACACAATACAAACCGGAACCTATAAATAAATTAACACCATGTGGGTCTGTGAACTGGCTCAGTGGGGAAAAGAGTCTGTGGCCAAGGCTTATAACTTAGGTTCAATCCTCAGACTTCACAACTTCACATGGTAGAAGGAGAGAATTGACTCTCACAAGTTGTCCTCTGACATCAACACACTGCCCTTGGTACATGCCACCTACCCTTTACACACACACACACACACACACACACACACACACTAAGTAAACAAGATAGATGTAAAACCATGACACTTCTAAAGGAAAATTAGAGATGTTTTGTATCTTAGGCAAAATTATTTACAAGAAATTTCACAAAGAATAATTATACCATAAGAGTATAAAGCATGGGGCTGGAAAGGGGGCTCAGCAGTTAAGAGCAATGTCTGCCCTTCCAGAGGACTCAATTTCAGTTCCCAGCACCCTTGTGGCAGCTCACAATTGTCTGTAAATCCAGCTCAAAATGACTCAACTTCCCAACATAGATATCCATGAAGACAAAACACCAATGCACATAAAATAAAATTAAATAAAAGAGTAAAACTTAAGATGAATTGAACTTTATAAAAACTAAAACCCCCCTTCTGATTGAAGCACTGCTAAGGTAAACTAAAGACAAAAATTTATAATATCCATCCACAGAACTCACCAACCTTTCTACAGGATGGGCAAAAGAACACTCAAAATCTACTTAAGTCAAGATAAGTCAAGAAACAAATGTATGAGAAGGGATTCAAGATCAAGAGCCATTTTAAGAACTGTGAACACAAGCCTGAATTAGGCACTACAGTCCACCCAGCAGAAGAGCTGACACTGAGGAGAGTTGAGCCTGGGTTACATGGAAAGATTCTGTTTCACAAAAGTAAATAAATGAGTGAGTGAATGAATGAATGGGCAACATGGTAAAGACTGATAATATTAAATGTTGGCAGAGCTGTGAGATGACTGTTACTCTTATATTGTTCATACAGATACACAATCACACCACCCAGTGACTTGGCATGGGATGTTTCAATCTTTATGTTGTCACGAGATATAATCAAACTGAGGTTCTGGAAGCATTTTTATGACACCCACCTGTAACCTCTGCTAGTTTAGAGGCTGAGGCATGAAAATAGAAAGTTTGAGTCCAGCCTGGGCTACCTAGACAACTAGCAGTGGTTAGTCTGGGCAACTTAGAGAGACAGTATCTCGAAGTAAAAGGTAAAATGGAGGTAGGGGTGGAGCTTAGTGGTGGGGAGTTTATCTAGCGTGTCCAGGGCCCTGGGTTCAAGTTCCAGAATGGGTAAATAGAAAAGCAAAAGCTTTGCTGGAGTGGTGTGCAGAATATCATAAGTTCACAAGTGAGCCCGGGTCATTTCTTATGAAAATCAAAGACGGGGTGTTGATTGTCATTTAGGGGTTCCACGTGAGGCTCTCCAAGCCCAAGGGAAGCAACTCACTGTAGTTCACCATTTCTCCTCTTCCAAGGTTGGGCAATACCCTTGGCAGCATGGAGGAGGATCTGAAACTGAGATCACCCCATTGGGTAAGAGCCTTAGGAGAAGAGGCCATGAAGACATGAAGACCACCACACTCCCTGCTCGCTCTCTCTCGCTCTCTCTCTCTCTGATGCTCATGAGTTTAATATGGCTTGATATCAAAGGTCCATAGGCTTGGGTCCCCAGTTGGAGGCACTATTGGGTTCTTCTGGAAATGTTATTGGTTTGCACCCAGTTGAAAGATGTAAGGCCATTGGAAGTATATTCTTGGGGCATATTATTTCTGGTCCCTTCCTGTCACCATCTCTACTTCCTTTTGACCATGAGATGAAGGAACCATTTTGTTTCACAATTTCACTACCAAGACGTTCTCTCCAAACATGAGGAACCAAGTCACTATGACCTGAACCCTCTGAGTCTATGAGTGTATTGAATAATTTATCCATTACGAGGCTTATGCCAGATGTTTTTGGGTCATAATGATGCAACACTAACTAATATGGGGCTCTTCCCTTTTCTTCCTCTGTCGACTCCCTCTGAGGATGGTTTTTCGTCTCCTTTAATAGCCTTATGATATAAAAGAGTTTGGTCGCTTCTTACATTCTCTCATAGAACTAGAGCCACTTGCAATCAGCCAATGGCATTTAGATCTGAAATTCTCGGAAGACATACAGGAAGGCAGATCAGGGTCTGATGTGAGCCCTCTTTCCATCTGCAATATACTGGGTTGGATAACAAGTCTCCATCCTAAAGTAGAATCTTAAGTTTGGCATGGAGGGATGTTTAGGGGACCCATGTAAATGACAGCACCTGCCTTCTGCTTTCCAGACTACAGGCTGTTCACCTACACAGAAGAGCTGAGGTTGACTCCGTTCCCAGAGTGACCTTAAAGTAAACAATGGAATTCTGCAGGTTTAAATATCTCCTAATCCTGGTCTCTGGATTTCTATATCGAAATGTCAAGAACTATAGGAGCTTCAGTAAGCAGCCACCACTTGAGGGAAGGGCTGGGGAGACCAGGCATTCAGACCTAAGGGGTTTTCAAGAATTAGCCTATTCTTTCAGAATCATTGGGAACCATACTTCAGAAAAGGCTCCTGGCAGAAAGCTGAATGGTCCTTTGGGTCTTTCTCAGCACCCCAGCCCTTCTTGCCCTCATAATGGGTACACAGACTTCTTCTTAAAGATCAGGGGGTGATTTCCTCCCAATGAGGGTGTGCCCACACAACGGTCTGTCTGAAGAGGGTGTTGATAGTCAGCCTCACTGGGGTTCCTGGCTTCTTCTATTGAGCTCTCTCCCTGGACAACTTTGGGATAAAAGCAGACAAAGAGCCCTTTGTGGGTTAACAAAAGAGGAACTTTGTTGGACTTTCAGTTAAGGGATAGCCCTCACAATGATTGGGGGTGGGGGTGGGGCTGTAGGAGCCTCTACTGTGAAGGCCAAGAGAGCCTAAAGGATCAATAGCCAAAACTAAGACAACCAGAACAAAACTGCCAAATCAACAAACAGTGGATGAAGCACTCTCCAGAAAAGGCGAAGCTGTGAAGGATCATATCAGCAGGTGGCCATAGGAGGATGACACTCTCAGGACTGGCTGGGAGAACAGCTGGGTTGAATCAGTGACTTGACAATGTTCCCTTTCCTCTTCACCTTAAGCTCCATCATGGCTGATATGTATGGCTGGACTTTGATCTAAAAACACTACCAGAGGATCCGAAGTCTACTTACAATATACACCCCATCTGAGGTTTCACGCTCAATAATTTCATATGGATTTTATCATAATAGCATATTTTTACAATTGTTCTATTTTACTGTGAATTACAGTTGTTAACTTCTTTTATAAAATACTACTTACTACTACAGCTACTACTACTACCATGGTTATTTGGCTTCCCATGCATGTCTGTGCAACATATATGTGCAGTACCTGCAGAAACCAGCAGAGGGAGTCAGATTCCCTGACCCTAGCGTAGACACACATTTGGAAGTTGCTGTGTGGATGCTGGGAATCAAATCCAGATTCTTTGTAAGAGCAGCCAGTGCTTTAAAACCATAAGCATTTCTACACTACCACCTGCAGTTGTTAATTTCTCACTTTGCCTATATTTATGAATTAAAGTTTAGCTTGAGTTTGTATGTATGTATGTATGTATGTATGTATGTGTAGTTTGATATTCGTAGTGATTTCTGGTATCCATTGGAGGCCTTGGAATTTGTTTGCTGTAGATAAAAGGAAATACTGAATACCATTTTCCTTCCTTTTGTATCCAGGTGTGACTTCCCGTGGAGGAAGGAGGACAACAACCCACCCACAAAACCTCCAACTCAAACTTTGCCCTCCCTACAAGATGTGCAGGGATAAAGATGGAGCAGAGATTGAGGGAATGACCCACCAATGACTGGCTCAACTTGAGACTCGTCCCATGGGAGAGAGCCAACCCCTAACAATATTAACGATAGATACTTGCAGACAGAACCTAGCATAACTGTCTCCTGAGAGACTTCAGCTGATGGAAACACATGCAGAAACCCACAGTCAAACATTAGGCAGAGCTTGGGGAGTTTTGTGGAAGAGCTGGGGAAAGGACTGAGGGAGCCAGAGAGGTCAAGGACACCACACAAAGACCTACAGTCAACTAATTTGGGCCCATGGGCTCACAGAGACTGAACCACCAACCAAGGAGCATGAATGGGCTGGATCTACCCCCTCCCATCTAAGTAGCAGATGTGCAGCTTTCTTCATGTGGGTCCTCTAACAAATGGAACAGGGGTTGTCTCTGACTCTGCTGCCTGGCTTTGGATTCCTTTTCCCTAGCTGAGATGTCTTGTCTGGCCTCAGAGGGAGAGGATGCACCTAGTCCTGCTGTGACTTGATAGGCCAGGGCAGGTTGGTATCCATGGGAGTCCTCTCTTCTCAAAAGAGGAGAGGAAGGGAGAATGGGGGGGGGGGGGAGTAAGGGTAGGACTGGGAGGAGAGAAAAGAGGAGGGGTTACGATCTGTGATCGGGATGTAAAGTGAATAATGAATTAATTAATGTAAAAAAAAAGAGATGTATACATATGAGCAACACTAAAAAACCAAAAGATGAACTAAGATATGGACAGGAGAGAATGGCCTTGTATAGTAACAGGACACCATGGGGAAAACGTTAGAAAAATAAAAATTCAAAAGAC
>JADRCH010000246.1:1197796-1222994 GCA_019843965.1 Rhynchomys soricoides | reverse complement strand
ACAGGACACCATGGGGAAAACGTTAGAAAAATAAAAATTCAAAAGACAGAAAAGATGGAAGCTCATCATTTGCTAAACATCACCAAGGAGAAACTACAAGAAGGAGGAGGAGGAGGAGGAAGAGGAGGAGGAGGAGGAGGAGGAGGAGGAGGAAGAAGAAGGAAGGAAAGAAAGAAAGAAAAGAAAACCAAAATTTCGCAGCATAAACTTGGTTAACTGTTGTGTGTGCCCACATTTCCCTTAACTCCAGGATAACAAAGAGAATAGAAGTAGTCTAAAATCACTAAGACAGAAGAAAGAAATGATTCAATAAACAAACAAGTTGCTTCCCCAAAAACCAGCATATATGGGGGAAGGATCATCACAGTGTCAAGTTGTACAATGAAAACTAGCTAGCTCTCAGGAAGGTGAATAATTCTAATCTAATACTAGGAAAATTAAGAGTTTATAATCATCCAGTATCATCTAAGGGAATATCCATCATGTGCATCCAGCCACAGGGGCAACATCAAAGACGAAGGTTCTGAGAAGCTAAAGAGTGTGAATACAGAAAGAGAAAGAAAGACATGTGCATCAACGCCAGCAAATGTTGCTTGCTTAGAAATGCGATTATGACCGCATCTCAGATTAAACTGAATGAACAAGACACATCCGGGCCACGTGTGTACCTGTAGAGCTCGGTAGGATTGTTCTCTTATTTAATTAATGATTTAATATTATCATTACAATTTTGATGGCCCCCAAAAGTTTCTTCAGTATATAAAATGCAACCTCAGTGGTAATGTTCTGTTTAGGTTTAGACCAACTTCTCAGGCACCAAACTCATCTAGGAAAAGGCAACCTCACCTCGACTGAAGGTTTGCCTCCATCAGGTTGGCTTGTGGGCATGTCTAGGCTTTTATCTGACTGCTAATTGATGTGGATGGCCAGTCCCATTCTGGGAAGTACATCCCTAGGCAGGTGAATCTGGGCTGTAGAAGAAAAAAAAGCTGAGCATGAGTCAGACACAAGGCAAGCCAGTAAGGAGCATGCTTCCACGGTCTCAGCCTCAGTTCCTGTTCCGGTTATTAACTTGGCTTGCCTCAATCAATGACTGTGACCTGGAAGTTAAAGCTGAAATAATTGTTTATTGCAAAAAAAATAAAAATAAGGAAGAAAGAAAGAAAAAGAAAAACAAATGGTAATTAGTCCTAGATTTAAGCCCCACATTGGTACATTAAGCCTGCTTTATTATCCTATCTCCTGGCCACTGCCAATCCAGAGACACCCCGACCCCCAAATATACACTGTCAGTCTGCTTGACAAGACATTCTGATAAATTTGGTTCAACAAGCATGTGTACACAGTAATGCTTCCCCAGGAGATGCTGAGTCCTGGATGGGATGGTCCACACTGAGAACTACAGATTTAGGGCCTTTGTGGTCCTTCTCAGCCCGGCCATTCACCTGTATTCCGACCCTATCTTTTCTATAAAAGATGCTCGTTGCCTGTGCTTTGAAGAGCAGCTCAAACTCCACTTCTCTCCCTGAGTCTCTGGGCCAGATTTAATCACAGGACCATTTGCCTGTCCTCCATGACTTAGAAAGAATAAAATTAGCCAAATGGATAAAAGCTTGTTGTAGAAATACGTAGAGCACTTCAGAGTCTATTTATCAAAGGCCAGCCATTGCATTATATGACAGAATCTCCAGGAGCACAATGACTATGTCATTTAATTTTGAAAGGAAAAAAAATCCAGCTGATCTATGAAGTTATGACCAGCAGCTGGAGATATGTTGTTCTGGGTTTGGCTATGTTGGTAGAGGGGGCTAAGTCGAATACCATCTACCCCAGAATATTCTCCTCACACTACCAAGTGTCTGTTCCTAAAAGGGCAAAAGAATTGGGCATGTAGACTATCATCTAACTCCCAACACCACATATCTTCAGAGGCTCACAGATTGAAACAAAGGAATCCAAATCCAGCAAAGAACCACCCTCACCAAAAGTCACTGTTCAACATCACAGTCGGGATGCCACCAAGATGCAGAATTATCCCAGCAGCAATGGGGACTGTGGTGCTGGGAGGTAACACTCTGAAGTTTTCTGCTAAGGATCTTTATCACACATAGGTATGTAGTACAGGCCTGCCATCCCAACTTGGATAGCTACGGCAGGACCACCAAGTGCAGCCAGGGCTATATAGCAAGTGCCTGTCTCAACACCTCTCTCCCAGTGAATTTCCTCTAGTCAAACATTTCCAGAGCATCTGCTTTTCCAAAAAAATGTTCTTGCTCTTTGTGGGTCCCACTATGGAATTCTCAATGGAACAGCTGCATGTGGGGCTTTCCAATTGTAGCAGGAAGTTTCCACTTCTGCCCGCATTAGAGGCACTCTGGCAGGATTCTTCCTTCTGTCTCATTTCTTGTCACCCAGTTCTGCCAGGCAGATCCTGCCTCAGTCTGAGCCCACTATGCTGGTGAGTCTTGCATGCTCATGTGGAAGCCCTCCGAGCTCAGCTGTGTCTGGTGAGAGGTGCTTCTGGACTAGATATCTGTAAGAGGCTGTCCATCTCTTGGTTGTATCTTCCTCAGTGGTAACATCCATGACGACTTTACCCTCCCCCCCCCCCAAAAAAAACCCAGCTATTCATTGAGGTACACATATTTGGGAATGGATTCCTTCTCTGACATCCCTGAAAGAGGCAAGGACTATATATATCAGTTCATGCTTTCCTACAGCAATCATTCACACTTTTCAGATACAAGGATTTAAAAGTGTACATATACATGCATACATGCACATATGCACACATGCATATAAGCACATATGTATTACACACACACACACAGAGAGAGAGAGACAGAGAGAGACAGAGAGAGAGAGAGAGAGAGAGAGAGAGAGAGAGAATATATATGTGTGCAGTCACCTTTCCATCCTCAAAGTAGATTCAACAAGTTGTCATGTAAAGGCTGGAAGTCGGATTGAACATTGGCTGCATGCCAAGACATGGCGCACACACAAGGAACGTGTGAGACATGATTTCTGCCTCCTGGCAGCCCTTGAACTGAGCTCTCAGACTTGAGAGACTGCTGGGCCATGGCAGCAAATCCTACCTCAATCCCAACAGACAGTAGTTCTGTGAAATGACCAGCCATAGGAAACCCTCCACCCTGGCACTCAGCAATCCTTCGCCAGAATTTTCCTACAGCTGCCAGTGATCAAGGACTGCCAACATACCTGAAGACCCGTTAGGAAGTCTACACAGATTTGAAAATGTCACCATGATGGAAACCTGCCAGTCATTGACTCTGTCTTTATTCTTATTTTAGTGTCCGTGAATGGTCAAATTTGTCAACCTCACTGGATCAAAACAACCTACAAGATTATTGAAGCAGGCCCTAGTGTTGATGAAGGCTTCCAGAAACAACTAGATTACCAGGACTCTGACCTAATGTATGAACTAATCCCTTTATGACTTTATAATATGAGGATATTAGTCAGAGATAGTGAAAGGTATAAATAAATAAGATAGGGCCTAAGTTGGAAGAAGTCAGTCCCTGGGGCTGTGTCCCTTTGGTTGTATCTTGACTTGGCTTCTTCCTGTATAACCCTTCCTGTGCTTCTGCCTACCATGAAAGAAACACTCTGCCATACATTCCTGCCACCATGATCTTCTGCCCAGGTGCGTGGATCCAGATGAGCAAAGCACCTTGAAACCATAAGCCAAAATGAACAATTCTGTTCTGTAAGCTGATCATGTTGGGCATTTTTTTTCCACAATGGTTGGGAAAACATAATATACCCCTCAAAATCTACTCATCTCTTTAACATCTCTGAACCTTGGTCAAACAAAAGTGGCATGCGGGTAATCTTGTTTTATATTTAAGAACACAGAGAATATTAAACATTTGTTGATCTATGATATGTCTTAGACTTAACACACATATGTCATGGAGCAGTATTGGTCAACACGGAACCATTAGAATTGGCTTTTGCAAGGACTTGGAGGTAGGTGAGAGAAGCTGAGTTGTGGTGATGTAGAGAAATTCCATGAAGGGTGTCAAACCTGAGGGGGGTCTTGGACTTCACAGATGAGAAGAGCTTCAGAGAAGACCATGAGAAGTGAGAAAACAGGAAGTGATAGTGGAGAGGGCTTAAGGATGAGGGGCTGTGGACAGCAGAGGGAAAGGACAAGGCTGTGTCTTCAATCAGTGTGGCTCCAAAAAAATTACGTTGAGAGAATTCAGAACAATAGTGAACTCTGGTGCAAAAGGAACTAGGGTTGTTTAAGAAATAGCATAGATGATCTCAAACCACATGGTCTAGTTTGCTTTTTCTGTTGCTATGATAAAACATTGGCTGTCTTAGTTGCTTTTCTATTGCTGTGAAAAATGCTATGACCAAAGCAACTTATAAAAGAAGACATTTAATTGGGCTTACGGTTTCAGAGGGTTAGAGTCCGTGATGGCAGAACAAAGGCATGGGATTAGGAAGAGCTGAGAGCACACAGCTCAAAATCAGATGGAGGAAGCAGAGAGAACACTGGGATTCTTTTGAAATCTCCAAGCCTACCCCCATGACAAACTTCATCCAACAAAGCCACACCCACTGATCCTCCTCAAGCAGCCACCGACTGGGCACCCACTATTCAAAAGCTGGAGATTTATGAGTGACATCCCACTCAAACCTCCACTGGCCGAGGCAACTTGGGAAAGACAAGGGTTTCTTTGGCTTATAAGTTACAGTCCATCATCAAAGGATGTCAAAGCAGAAACCTGGAAGCAGTAACTAAAGAAGAGACTATGCAGGAGTGCTGCTTGCTCCACTTGGTTGGCTTAGCTGGCTTTCCTATGTGGCTTACCTGCCTAAGGATGGCATTGCCCAAAGGAGGGAGTCCCCCCTACATCAATTATCAGTCAAGAAGGTGTCCAACAGACATGGCCACAGGACAGTCTGAACCAGGCAGTCCTTCAGTTGACTTTCCCTCTTTCTCCAATAACTCAAGGTTTATGTCACACTGACAGCTGAAATCCCGACAATTACACACTGTCCATTTTCAGCCAATAGCATCTTGAGGTGTTCCCATTTTATTTTCTATTTTTTTCTTCCTGACTTTTATATCCTTGAAGTACAAAGATGTTGGCTTATTCATTTTATGTTGCTTTCTTTAAGTAATATACAAGTAAGTAATAGGCATTCGATCTGTCAACCATCAATTAATCAATCAATCATACATATTGATTCAGTAAATACATATTGAACCAGTATGTCCAAGGCTAAGCATTGCCCTAGGCCTAGCAATTCGGGAAGATAGAAGGACCCAGTTTTGCTTAAAGCTGACATTCTACTGGGACAGACTGACACCTTCGCATCCTTAATGCTTTCTAGTTTTCTCGTTCTTGTCATTCCCACACAGTGTTTTTCTTCCAGCGCCTCTGGCAGGATGCTCACTGCTAGCTGAATCTCAGTCAAGTGCCTCTGTGGCACCTTTCTGGAACATTCCACAAAATGGCATATCACAGATCTGCTCCTTCCAGGACAGAATCCAGGTTTGAGGGTTGCTGTTGCTGTGAGCTGCTTCTAAAAAGAGCAGGTTGAGATGGACTCTGACACGCATTGGGTGGGCCATTCAGACAAGGGTTCTTATGACCCCCCACACCCACCCACCAAGACTTCTTAGTTAAAAGGAGAATCCAGAAAGTAATTCATGAGCAGCAATGAAAAATAATTTTCTTAAATTAATAAATATATAAATGAATGAATGAGTGGGGTTTTCTCTTTAAGCTGATATTCACAGGTATTTGTCAATGATGAAAACTAACACACCTAACATCTAGCAAGCAAACACAATTAAGGCTGGTCAATGCTATGGTATAGAATGAGCAAAGACCTTCCCCAGGGTCTTTAGATGTAAACAAGAAAGATGGGGAAAGGATGTAGTCAAAGAACTCACTAAATCTAGGTATAAAAGAGTACAGGTCATCCCACTAGAGTATGCACACAGAGGCTTGTGCACACATTGCATGTGCCATTAAGATATCCCATGTAAATGTCAAGAGTCTTTCACCATCACATTTGATAGACTCTAGTTAACTTCAGTGGAAAAGCTTATTAGAAACCAACCAGGATGGCTGAGGAGACAGTGGAAGTCAGGGCCCAGTAGAAACAAAGTCATGCCCTATGCAAGGATTATGAGGACCCTGGGGTTAATCATGCCATCAATGGACATCTACAAGGCTAAATCGGTGTTGTGTCATGTGGTATTAGGTGCCAGTTGGAATGATCATAGCTACGTCTCTTTAGGTATGGTCATAAGCTTTCCTGAAGTCCACATCAAGAATTCAAGTTGGAAACAAAAGACAGAAGTCCACTGAGCCCCCAACAGCTGTATCATGAAGGACAATAGAGATGGAGAACACCCATGGGTGATTTTATAAGATGCTAAAGTTAAGGTCATTAGAGATTAAAGGTTGGGTTTGGACACTATCCTCAGGGTATGGGAAAGGAGTTATGGGTTTTCAGCAGAGTAGGAAGACTCCCAAAAGAAAGTAGGTAATTGTAATAAGCCGGATGAAGTAGTAAAGTAGTTAGGGCCAGAGTGATGGAGATGAAAGAGTCAAGAATGACCACAGGACATTGTTCTCACTACAGGGATATAAGAACTCCTGGAGGCTGCACTAACAGCTAGAAATATATCAAGGAGATACTTTGGCAGCCCAAGAGACACTGAGTTGAAGAACTGGATTGGAGATGGAAAGCCCAAGTGAATAGCCATCAGTGGGTAAAAGTCCTATTGAGTCTCCACATTTGCGTAAATTCCATTTACAGAGGAATAGGACTCAGGAGGGACTCCCCAGGGCGGCGGGGGGGGGGTATTGAAAGAGGGCAAGAATGCAAACTAAATTGGTTATAAGCACCCCAAAAATCTGTTGTATGGGTGAAACTTGTGGGCTTAGAGCCCGGGAGGGTACAGTGCAAGAAGCTCTGATGAAGGGAAATGGGCAAAGCTGAAAGAGCATACAATTAAGAAAGAACAACCGATCCATAGTTTTCCTTCTAAAACAACAAAAATAAAGTAGACTTGAAAGCCAGGGTAGCTCTTTGAGGGTGGATTGGTGTAGTGGTCGCATGGGGTGTATGTCCGTCCCAACACCCAGGTTGGAAGCTCTGGAAGTTTGCACCCAGTGGAGGAGCCTGGGATACAGGTGTAACTCTCAAGAACAGACTAGTGCCTTCTTGCAGGGGAGAGTAAGTCTTTGCTTCTGTTGGACGGGGCTGCCCCGAGAGCAAATAGCATGGCCACCAAGTGTCCTCCTCTGTCACCAGCTGAAGGGGAGGAGGCTCTTGACACATGAGCTTGGACTCACAAAAATTATATCCCTGTTCTCTGTTAATTACCCACCACACACACACACACACACACACACACACACACACACACACACATACACACGGGCACGTGTGCACGCAACACACACAGAGAGAGCGAGAGAGGGGGAGAGAGTTATTTTGTAGTACCTGTTCGTGGACTGGAGCAGGGAGGTTGATAAGAAATTCCTTCATCAAGAGGAGGGACTTGGGCATATCTGAGCACTGCCAGGAAGGAAGTGGAAGCAGTAAGATAACCTACTTTTATTTAATGCTTAGGATGTGCTAGCAGCCCGGTGACATGTTTTCTGTGTATTAACTTTTTTTTTTTTTTTTTTTTTTTGGCTTTAAAACAAGTCCGTTGGTTGGAAACCGTTATCACCTCATTTTCCAGACACCAAGCATGGGTAAGGGGAGGGATGTGTCAAGGTGACAAGGCTGACTGGAAATTGGTGCCTTTAAACACCATGCAAGAGCTCACAAATACACCCCACACACATTGTGGTGGTGAGCAGCCTACAACAGCAGCGAGCTGTGGTGCACACCTGAAATCACTGAACGCAGGAGGCTGAGGCAGGAGGAGCTCAAGCTCATGGCTGGCCTACTCCGTTAGAACCCAGATGCTATTCCAGCCGCAGGTTTGCAGAAGCCTCTCCCTCTCACAGGTAAGGACAGGCACCCTCCTAAGACACTAACCCTGACTCCTCCCGGTACCAGGGTTGCCCAGAAAAGTAAGTTTACATCAAAGGGGGTAAGCACAGACTCCAGCAGGAGAGGTGTGCTGTGAAACCTACCTCATCATCATAAAGGTACAGAAAGGCTCAGCTTCTACCCTAGCTCCGATTTCCTTCTTTCAGAGACCACAGTGCTGACTGTCTCTGGTGCTAAGGTCCTCAGACCCATGGAGTTGCCTATCTGTCTATCCACAACAATAATAATTCTTTAATAAACTCCTTATATCCTCCAAAAACTGCCTCAGTGTCTCTCCAGAGCCCCTGTGATAGACCTTTCAGCTTAGACTATGCAGCAAGCCCCTATCTTAAGGCAAAAAAAGAAATGAAAAACAGTGAGCAAAGAAAGGTTGTGGATGTCCCAGAGAAACCAAAAGAGATTTGGTAAAGAACACTAGCAATGACTATAGTTGATGGATTTCTTCTTTTTGTGTTTTGTCCTTAAAGAAACAAAGCCATCTTCTGAGGAAAGCAAGGTGCAGAGGGGTTCAGGGGCTTGCCGGAGATGCAGTCCAGGAATGACCATCCACCAGAAAATCCTAGGGAGACTCAGAGCAATTTAGAGGCTCCAGACTGACTGGCTGAAGACCACTGAGGTGGCTGCAGCCTTCCCTTCCCATTGTCCTTACTCCTGTCAACAGATGGCCTCACCCCTGATCCTTAAGCAGGGCTTGCTGGAGTGCCAGGCAATGGCTTTGGTTCACTGGAGTTGTCTCAGTGGGCAGCTCACAGTGACTGGCATTGCAAAGATCCAGAGGACTGTGGGAAGAGAGAAGATGGTTTCACTGGGGCAAGGCAGGCTGGGAAAAACTATTCTCCTGTAGCATGGGGTCCCAGGCTGAAGCTGGCAGCAAAGGAACTTGCTGTTCTCTTTCTCATTGCATGAAGCATTTTGGGAAGTGAATGAACCCAACTTCTCTGCCAGAGACATGTCTGTGCCCTCTTCATGGTGGCACATACCAGGTATGCTTTCTAGATGGGAGCTGTCTCATCTGCTATACCACCAGAGCATCTGTTAGCAAAGATTCAACTATCAGACAACGTCTGGTTCTTGCCTTTATGTATTTTAAGATGTATTTTTATAAAATAAAAATGAGTCTATGTCTGTATGAGTTTATGCCACATATGTGCGGTGGCCTGTGAAGGACAGCAGAGAGTGTAGGATCCCTTGGAGCTGGAGTTGCAGACGGATGAGAACCACCTCCCATTGGTGCTAGGAATTGAATTAGAATCTACTGGAAGAACAGCAAGCATTTTTCACCCTGAGCCATCTCTTCACCCCACCATTTTGGTATAGGGTCTCACTACACAGTTCAGGCTAGCCTTGAACTTATTATCCTCCTGCCTCAGCCTCCGGAACATTGGGATTGCAGGTGTTTACTGCCCCACCCAGGCAACAATACATTTTAAGGGGCCTGGTCTGGGTGGTCCATCCCATTTGAAACCTGCATCTCACCATCACAGCTCTAATTTATCCCACACATCCTTCTGCTCTGTGTGCCACTCTAAAACACCCGGCAAGGAGCTCATGGGCGTCAGGAATTTGTGCAGAGCTGGGCAAACCCAGCTGTATTTTGGATTTTTTGCCTGCTTAAAAAATATTTTTCATTGTTTTGAGTTTGATGAGAATGTGTTTTCCCATTAATTTTTAAACCAAAATTGGATCCATATGTTTTCTGATTCATGTCTGTTTAACTCATCTCAATGCCGGAACGGAGCATTTGATGTCCAAGATGCCTCTTCCTGCGCTCCATTACCTAGCGTGTAGGGAAGAGGTGGAGAGCTGAGGAGTCTCTGGTCGTTTAGCCAACCTTCTTGAGTTCCTTGGAAGCAACTGTGTTTTCAAGGGCAAAGGTCTTAGGTTTGGTTCCAGAAAGCTCCTTTGAACACCCACCAAAAGCACCTCTTAGAACTCAGAGGTCAAGCGTGGGGGCTGGAGCTTGCAGGTACCAAGTCTTTGTGTTTTCAGTCAGCTGGGATGGACCAAGCAAGAGGTCCACTTTCTAGCAAAGCTGAGCTCTGCCCAACAGTCAAGCAGCTGATCCATTTTTCAATGGCAGGGGTGTGTGTTCCAAGACCATAGACATGGAGTCGTGGCCTGCCTCAAGCCATCCCACCCCAGGGACATGTTTTCCTGGCAACTCAGAACTGCCATGACACCTCATAACCAGTCTGATGCCACAGGAACTGTGAGCCCCTCCATTCCCTTCAGAAATTCTTACTATAGCAGGCAGGCAGGGAAATGGCTTGAAACACCACACTTATGCTTTAGACTTCAGATACCCGTCTCCCCCCTCCCTTTTTTTTGTATCCGTGGTTTTGTGTTGATTTGTAATCTCCTGAGAACCTGAACTTCTTGACTGGTAGAGTTTGGAGAACAATATTTCACTTGGTATTGTTAGAAGGATTGATTTTTGCTAAACACATTTCTTAAGCTGCAGAATGCTAGGAGCCATTTTGTAATAACTTCTGGTCCCTTAACTTGCTCCAGAGGATTTGCCCCTAGAGAAATGAACTAGTGTTCATTTCTATCTCCCCTACCAACCCCTACAAGCACACACACACACACACACACACACACACACACACATACATACACACACATACACTCCCACAACAAGAAGCCAGAATGAGCTTCCCAGCATCTCGATGTGGTAGCAAGATTTCCAAGCCCGATGAACTGATTCCAGGATTCCCCTCTGCACCCTCTCCTCTCTCCATGGGCGTCAGCCTCTCCAGTTGGTTGTTTGAATTTGGTATCTGGCCAAGCCGAAATGTCTAATTCTCAAGACTGTCGGCAAGTTCCCCACTGGTGTGATGCCCAAGCGCCTTGTTGATATTCCTTCAGAGCCTCTAGCATGGTGGGGCTTGGTTTCAAGGGGGCAGAGGACCTCATGCCTTTGCAGGACCTGTGCAGGTTTCCAACTGCCAGCAGCCAGAAAACCAGATCTCTTAATTCAAGGTGTGGAAAGAATCCCTGAGCAGAAGCGATCCAGTCTCGCATATGGTTGGTCTCTCCCTCTCTCTCTCTCTCTCTCTCTCTCTCTCTCTCTCTCTCTCTCTTTCTCTCTCTGCTTCTGCCAGGAAGACGTGTAGGACCAATTTATGCACAAATTGGTCACATTTTCACACATAGCTCCAATTATCTAAAAGGGGTTTAACATTATATTTATATTGATAAGCTTAACAATGTTGAACTGCGACTCTCGGCTGATCTGTTACAATTCACATCCAAAGAGACCAGAAGGAATAACTGGCCATTCTCCAGCATCAAGAAAGAGAGGCAGCCTTGAGAAAGATGAAAACTGCTGCACAAGGTCTTGGGTTGGCTGAAATTATCCCATAAATTCCAAGTGAAAGATGGCCAAGAGTATCCCAACTATTATGGACTCCCTTCTGAGACAGAGGGGAGCTCCCAGGTTAGAGAGTGTAAAGACAAACCTACCCTCCTCAGTGCCCACGGTGAGAGAAAAATACACCTCGCCAGAGATGGACCCAGTAGCCAGGAAGGCCTGTAATGAGACAATCTTTTTAGCAAAACAATGGAATTCTAGGTTCAGCAGTTAGCAAAGAATCTCTAAAATATGCCTACACCAGAGATCCTGGGAACCTTAAATACTGACAGTCAGGTTAACTGCATTCAGCCACTTGCCTTGTCCCTGTGATCTGAGGTAGGATGTAGCCTCAGCTGGACATTGGCTTCAGAAGCAGGATACAGAGGAGATGTAAGACATTCAAGGGACCCTGATACACCCTCTGGCTGGCTGAATAACTCTCGTGAAGCACATTGAGAAAGAGCTGGCAAGTTTGGGTGATATAAACAGGCATTACTGACTGATGTGATTAATTACAAGACTAATTCAGTTAATTGCATATAATTTGCTCACACACACACACACACAGTCCAAACATACACAGTGTACTTTGCATTGTTTGTCCCATAGAGGGTGACTTGGGGACAGGGCATACATGGGTCTGTACGGTGTCTCCCCGAAATAGCACTGGACCCACAAAAAGCAGTCAAGGCTCAGTCAAGGGAATGGATTGCTGGCTAGCAGCTTCATTAATACAGAACCAGCACTGGAGTCTTTCAGGTATTGTGACTCTGAGGGGAAAGATTGCCAGCATGTGCCTAAGATCCCCCCAAACAAGCCACGCCTACAAACTCAAGAATAAGAAGACAGACAGCCTGCCAAACTGTCTATATATAGTAATTCTATCCTGCCATAAAAAGGACCAAAGTTTGGTTATACCTGGCAACATGGTAGAGCTGGCGATCATTATACTCAGTGGAATAAACCAGAAGCAGAAAGCTAAGCCCTGCGTAGCTTCTCTCAGATATGGAGGTTAGCATGCTGATCTCAGGGGCTGGGAGTAGATGATGCTGCCAGAGGCTTGGTAGAGTAGGCAGCAGAGAGACAAGATGGAATCACTCAGAAGTCCTGGAACTCCAGTATGGTGTGTTCAGAATGTATCTGTAGGTTCCCAGATGTATCTGGGTGGCTCAAAAAGTGGGAAGAAAGGATTTAGACTGTTTGCTTTCTGAATGAAGAAATGATCGCTGTTTAGAGAAAATGGAGATATTTGCCTCAACTGAAACAGACCTCAAGATATAAACATCCAAACATCCATGATGATCCACTAGCATATGCCACTGCTGTACATTTATAAGGGGGCTAGAGAGATGGCTCAGTGGTTAAACAGCACATACTGCTTTTGCAGAGATGAGGCTGGAACACACAAGCTGAACAATGGCACAGATCTACTAGGAAAGGCTTGGAATTTCAGAGGTGTAAGTGGCATACAGAGGGTCAGGAGAGCCGGGAGCAGCCTGGACTGGCATCCTTTCACTCTGCCATCTCCCGCACATTCGTTGTTATGGATTGCTAAGGGTGGGGGGTGCGGTGGTGATGGGCAGACCACATCCCTGTGTTCATGGACACTCTAGACATGGAGCAGAGCAATAATTAAAATGAGGATGGTTGCTTACCCGGACAGAGGATGCATGTGTAGCTGGATAGGTGATGGACAGAAGAGGAAGGTAAATGTAAGGATGGTTAAGTTCTGTAAATGAGACTAGAGTGCTTACGGGATGTTTGTGGGTTAGGGTCCACCCATCAGGCCTTCTCGGGAAGGCTATACTCCGTTGAGCATTCAGCTGATGGGAAGGAGAGCTGAGTCTCTATGATTCTTAAGGAAGAGATTCTGGGAGAGGGAAAATGGATGTGTATTGATAGTGACACCCCACCACATGACCAAGACCTTAGGGATTCAGGTCCTCCTGAGAGTTCTTTGGGTAAAGCTGGGTATGCCTCTTGATGACACTCTGGCCTTCACCCCCACCTGTAACCACTCCCCATCTCTATTTGCTCACTCACAAGGCCCAAAAGACGAAGGATCCCAGAACTTTAGTTGTATGAGGTATCAGTGAATTGTCCTTTGGATACCCCATGGGACCATCTGCTGGGACAGCATTCTGGATGGAGAGATCTTCTTGGTAAGAGGCTCTGCTCCACTCTAGTGAGCAAAGCACCTGGGCCAGGTGAGATGGTAAAGAGGCCAGAAACAAACCTTTGAGCTCCATATTTACAAGTGATGAGGTGTCCTAGTATTGAGGCTGCCAATGGTGCAGTGGTGTAATACCCCCTCCACATACACATGGGCATGCAGACACGGAAACACACACACACATGCATGCACACACATGCACACAACTGTCACCACCTGACTCAAGCAGCATGAGGAAGTGAGTCCAACAGTGTAATCTGAGTGTCCCGCATGGAGCACATTGCCGCTGCTCCATCACTTAATTCTATTCCTCCTCCTCCTCCTCCTCCTCCTCCTCCTCCTCCTCCTCCTCCTCCTCCTCCCCTCTCAATCGTAGGTTTTGTGTGGAGTTATCCGTCACCCAGGCACTGTCAGTGAGATGTGTCATTCCTCTGTGTGTGCCTCCTGATAAAGTGGCCTTAATGCATATGCAAATCTTCTTCTCAAGCAGGCAGTGTGTGGAAACACTCACGCTGGCTGGGAGTCGCACACTGTGAAAATACCGAAGGAGCCCTATGCGTTAATTTTACCTTAGATGGGAGGCAGAAGCCACCCACCCTGCCCCTGTCACACAGAAAGGAGGGTTTAGCTTAGAAGGCAGCGTGAACAAAGGCTTGTCTCTTGCGCAGGGGCCACAGGGACGGGTCTCAAACAATGACCGATCAGTCAGTCTTCTCTCTTCTCTTTCCTTTCTCTCCTTCCTCTTCTTTTCTCCCTCTCCTCCTCCTTCTCCCCTTTCTTCCTCCTCTTCCTGTTCTTCCTTTCTTTCTTCCATCCCTCCCTCTCTTACTTTTAAATCCCCCTTTCATTCTCCCCTCTCCCCTCCCTTCACCAGTCTTTCTAATCCTGCCAAACTACAGGGAATAAAATTCCCTTACTTGCTAGAAAAGTACTCGGCCACTGAGCCACAGCCCTGGCTCTGTTTTCGTTTTGTTTGGAGACAGGTTCTCACTAACTTGTCCACAGGTAACACTCTGTAGCCTAGTCTGGCCGTAAGTTTGTGACTCTCCTCCGTTAGCTTCCTGAGTAGCAGATGTGAACCATCATGCCTGGCACCCCTTCTAGGGAACTTCTTAACTGAAAATCCTGAAGTAGAGGATTAAGTTTCTCTCCTTGCATTTTTCCAGACAGGAGGATCCCACAGGACAAGACCAGAAGGGTGCTAAAAACACTGGCCTTCAGGACAGCAGGTTGTGAGGATGACCACTGTGAGGCTGTGACTCAAAGAGCCAGGATGCTTCTGATCGTGTGGTCTCTGCCTTCCAAGTTTCTACTCCAATCATCTGAGGAAATGCTCACATAGGAAGCCCAAGGTAGACTCTCTTGTGTGTGTACTGTGCAACCTGTCCTCATCTCTTACCTTTCAGCTTGGGTTGAAGGACCAAGGAAGCCTTAAAGTCAACGAAGTGCAAAGAGTCTCAGGGTAGAGCACTCTGCATGCAACCCTAAAGCAGGTACCTGGTGGGACAGATGTCCACCTTAAGCAGGTGCCTGGGGGGACTGATGTCTACCTTAAGCAGATGACTGATAGGGCAGAGGTCCATCTTAAGCAGATACCTGGTGGAGCAGCGGTCCACCTTAAGCAGACGCCTGGTGGGGCAGATGTCCACCTTAAGCAGATGCCTGGTGGGGTAGATGTCCTGGGGAGGAATGGGCTCAAGATCCTCTCCCTCTCATCTGTGGAACTGTCAAACAAGTCTGCAATCTGACTGGCATGACATGAAATGTGGAGAAGCTTCCTGGGAAATGGTGGAGGAGAATCCTAAGCCTTCAGTGGCCCAAGGGCAGACGAGGGGAGTCCTTTCTTTCCCACCCCAGAAGACTAATCTTTAAGACTGTGCACAGGATCTGTACTTTCCTATGATCTATAGGCCAGGGGGGAAAAAATCACACAAAAACCTCTACATCAGTGGTCCTCAGCCTTCCTAACACTGTGATCCTTTAATCCAGTTCCTCATGTTGTGTTGCCCCCAACCATAAATTATTTCATTGCTACTTCATAACTGTAATTTCGTTACTGTTAGGAATCATAATACATCTGATACACAGTATATCTGATATGCCACGCCTGTGAAAGGTTGTTTGACCTCAGACTAGTCACAGCCCACAGGTTGAGAACTCCTGCTCTACAGTGTGTAAAAATTTAATCTTCATTGAGGTGCTACAAGATAGATGCTCCGTATTCTTGATAGGACCCATATGTGTCAGAGAGGTTAAGCAGCTTGCCCACAGTCACACAGCTTCTCAAAGGTAGGCAGAGCTTTGGAGCTGAGGAGTCTAGCTTGAGTCTTTGCCTGTAAATACAGGATGCCTTGCATTGCAGGAGTGGAAGAGAACATGGCGTGTGCTGAGAGCCACAAGTTTCTGGGCAGCTGGAGCACAAAGGGAAATAGTTCGCGCAGGTGAAGTTGCTGGGGTGGAGTTGGGCAGAAGCCTCGTCCTCCTCCTTGCCCTCCTCCTCCTCCTCTCCTCTCTTGCTTTTTCTCCTCCTCTTCCTCCTCCCTTACAATATCAAGGACAGCTGCCAATGCTGGGAAGTGCCTGTCTCTGAGCCACAAGGCAATGGCTCTGTTGGTGATGGCTTGTCACTGCTGTTGCTGTGGATGTCTGCTCTTCTTCCAGGTCACTGTCTGAAGCCTCTTTCTGTGTGCCTTGCTTCCTTCAGGGTGTTGTGTGTGTGTGTGTGTGTGTGTGTGTGTGTGTGTGTGTGCACTGTGTGTGCCTATGTGTGCATGTATGCTTGTGTGTGTGTATGTATGTGTGTGTATGTGTACACACCTGGCTGTGTGTGCACATGTGTGTACCTGCCATTTGTGTGCATGCGGAGGCATGTGCATGTGTGTGTGCTTGTGTCTGGGTCTGTGTGTGTATGCCTGTGTGTTTGTGTGTGTGCACACATGGCTGTACATGCATTGTGTGTACATGCCATTTTGTGGATGGGGGTACGTGTGCATGTGCGTGTGTGCCTGTGTATTTTTGTGTGTACGTGTGTACATGTGTGTATGTACCATTCATTTGCATAAGAGTGTGTGTGCATGTATGTGTCAGTCAGTGTGTATGCATGTGTGTATGGACATGTTCATGGGAATACCTGTGCGTCTGTGAGTGTGGGTGTGTGTGAGAGTGTATGTAAGTGATTTTTATTTCAGTCCTCCTTCTGATAGCTGACTCCAGAGCCAAATCTCTTAAGCCACCAACTCCCTCTCAACCAAAAAGTAGACCAACATTTGTTAAGGAAGGTGTCCCTATGCCTACCCCACCCCGAAGGACACTGCCTTAGCCTGACAGCACCACTCCACAGAAGCCTGACCTGTGAGAGCTTTCCAGAGCCCTATAGAACCACAGTGATGGTCAGAAATTTCAGGTGTTCAGGTCTCCTATAACCCAGGCTAGCCTGGGACTCTCTATGTAGCCAAGGATGGCATTGGATTAGTGATCTTACTGCCTTAGCCCCCAGAGTGCTGGTCACCTTTTACTGGCACGTGCCAGGATGACTGACTCTGTGTTATCATCGGCATAGATTCAAAGTGCAGAGTAACATTCTCATTATGGCATTTCATATATAATAAGCATAACATGTCCTTTACTACCCACCTCTCTTTCTCATTCTCCCTCCTCTGACCCATTGCATAGGACAGAGAACATGAGAGCTTTCTCTTGCTGAGTGTAGATCATTCCACAGGATGATCGCCATCTCCAGGAAAAAGAAACAGCAGCTCAGAGAAGTTAGGATGTTCACCTGACTTCACACTGACATCTGCTGTGCTTCATCCCTCCCTTTTCCAACCAGGAACAAAGCCACCTGTTCCCATTAGCTTTAGCTGTCAATTCGATGCAACCTAGAGTCACTTGAGAAGAGACTCATTTGAGGGCTTGCCAGATCACACTGGCCTGACCGCATGCCTATAGTGGATTGCCTTGATTATTAACTGATGCAGGAGGGCCCAGCACTGTGGGCTGGGCCATCTCTAGGCAGGCGGTCCTACGCTATATACAAAATTTAGGGAAGTACAAACCCAAGTGAGCAA
This sequence comes from Rhynchomys soricoides, assembly GCA_019843965.1. Classification (NCBI taxonomy): domain Eukaryota; kingdom Metazoa; phylum Chordata; class Mammalia; order Rodentia; family Muridae; genus Rhynchomys; species Rhynchomys soricoides. Next base: position 1,205,338 of record JADRCH010000246.1, on the reverse strand, counting down.
GCCAGCTAGTGAGCAGTGTCCTCCATGGCCACTGCTGTGTTTCTTTGGCTGTGAGGGAGTTCCTTGGTCAGAGGGTCCGTACATACTCTGCATAGATAGTAAGCAGGCCTGCTCAGGTTGCTGCCGTACACTCCTGCCCAGACGTCCCTCCATGATAGACTGTGACCTGGAAGTGTAAGATGGAGCAAACCTCTCCCAGTCCTAGGCTGCCATTGGTCAGAGTGCTTTACCACAGCAACAGTACCGAATTAGAGAGAGCCTAGGGTGAGCTACCCTTTCAGACCACAGCCCGTGGAAGAGCTGACTGATCAGGAAGGACTCTGGCAAGACAGGCTCAAAGAAATTCCTCACAGAGAGATATGCCTTGCAAATGTCAGGAGGTAAAGAAGCAAGCTAGTGACAGTTTTGCTCTTAATAGGCATTGTAGCTAAAAAGTGGAGTTTATCCTGAACATAATTAGCGGATGCGGGATACATTGTTGTCTCTGCAGCAATTTACAAAACAAAATATACAGAACTCAACACCTCTCATTACATGGAAGGGAAGGAGAGAGAGAGAGAGAGAGAGAGAGAGAGAGAGAGGTCCTGGATAGAAATTAGTCAGCATCAGTAGCTTGCCAAAGGGACACAGCAGTCGACCGCCAGTTAACAAGACTTCTGACCAGCACAGGTGACCCTGTGTACTAATGAGAAAAGAAAATGGGTGTCTATCTACATGTTTGGGACACACACCCAAAGGGAAGCATACTTGCTTGCTTGCTGTCTTTTCTGTCTGTTAGATGTTTATTATTTTAAGATCTTCCTGGATCACCACCTCTACTCTCTCTGCAACACCCTGTCAGCACTCTCCTCTGAAGTGTTGAATTGGTGATGTTCACAGGACACCCCAGCCACTATTGGCCAAGCACTCAGTGGGATGTAGGAGATGCAGACATGTCCTCATCATGATGATTCTCTGATAAGCAAAAGCTCCTAGGCTCACAGTAAGTGTGGGTCTCATCCACCAGAACACCGCTTCAGGGGTCCAGTGTCACTTTGAGAATGGAAAATGTCTCCGGATGTGAGAAGCATTTAACTTGTCTTACCACACACAGATCCCCCAAGCTAAATATTGTGTTTGCTCATGAGTTGACTGACATAGCATTGGAATGTAGGGTTCATTTCTATTCCCACCCTGAGGGAGAAAGTACGGAAGATTCCCCCCTACCATAGCAATTTTTTGTTGTTATTTGTTATTTTTGAATGCCTTGTGGTTTTTTTACCCTCTTCAGTAATTACATTTCTTAAGATATCCTGTCTTTTGGCATCTATCAAAACAAAGAAGGAAGACAAGACGAAAGAGTTGCCGATAAAAATCTCCTCATCACAGCTGACTCCGTGGGGGCAGAGGAGCTCCCACTATTGAACGTCCAAACAATCTGAAGGACTCAGGAATGTTCTAGATGTGACCGAAAACCAGCGCTGCAATTTCTAAGGCAGAGCTGAGATTTCAAAGCAGCAGCCTCGGATGCTACATCCTAATATATACTGGGAGCACAGACACCACTGGTCCAATGAGGTGAGGCCATTCGATTTTATATAAAGAAATTCTTGTAGGTTGATGTAATTCCTGAACTGTTCCTTAGGGGAGACTCCCAGAGTTTCTCCCAAGGCTAGTTTTCCCCATCTTTATTCAGGGTCTTCAGGCCACAGTATCCCAGAACATCTCCAGCTTTTGTCTGGAGTCGCCTAGATTTCAGCTTCTATCACTTCACACACCCTTATGGGCTGTTTCTCTCCCCATACCCTGACAACCCTGGGCGGGTTTCAAAAGACACTAAATTTGATAACTAACCCTTATCACTCATTGCCCTCTCTACAGTATTCTTGGCAGGGGTTAGATGCTGACATTTCCAGCTGAAAAATAATGCATTGTCAAGTAGGAAAACTGCAGGCTGTAATTTCTAACACTTGTATCCGTTATTTTAAACACAGAATATCGCATCGGCTTGACATTAATTTGTATAATGGGGACTGGAAAGGATAATGCAGACTTAGTGACCCCCTCCATTTCATTAGCTGACAGGGAGAGCCACGAACCCAAAAGTACAGAATCACCCTGCACAAAGCAAAGACTGTTTGTACACCTCCCATCATGCATTATTGAAGCAGACCAGGTCATTAGGGAGAATAATCAGGATGCCAGTGCAAAACCAGCCGCTGACAAATGCAGACACAAAACTTTTATGAAAGTTTGTAAATATGGTATTGTATGGAAATTCCAATGCATATTGGCCTCCCTGAGCATAGTAAAATGTTTTATTATGAAAAAAGTGGATAAGATACTTATCTTTTAAATTGGAGTTTAATATTTTATTAGTGCCAGGCACATAATTCTCATCAAATGGCAGGAAACTCTTTTTTGTATGGATATAAACGTCTAGAGCTTAATATTTCAAAGATAAGCACCTACCACTACATCTATCACATAGCAGCTTAATGGAATTTACTTTTTCTTAAATATTTATACTGTATGTGTGTTTGCTAGTCTAGTGATTATAGCTAAGGTGGAGGAGAGTCCCGTTAGGAAGTAGAATCAGCAGAGCGCTTAGCTCCCCCCCAACCCCCACCTTGTTAACCTGCATGGCGAGAATAATTAAGTACCTCAGACCCAAGGGCTGAAGGAGCCACACTGACAAAGGCACACTTCTCCAAAGCAAACAGCCACCAAGTTGCTTTGACTCAACCTGAGGTTTTAGATAGACTTCTCAGAAATGACACTTATCAAGTTAGAAGTGTGGAGGTGGCAGGGAGCTTGCATTGTGTTGGAAACCTACCTCCTTCTGCCACCCTGGGGTGGGGGATTTTCTGGGGGCCAGGGTAGAACAGGCTGGAGCCCTTCAGCCCTGCAAACTCTGTCATGGGGCCTGAGAAATGCTTTCTGATCCATGCTGATACAATTACCCAGCCTTTATTGGCAATTTAAACCCGCTTTTAGGGACATTTTGGAGCAAATGATGTTTTCTTGATATATATTTTTTAAAAAAATCAGTGCTATTTTCTGTACCTTTGGGATAAAGGTAGAAACTGAGTTAGAGGCTCATTAGAACCTTGATTACCACAGTGTGGTTTGCCTTTGCCAATGCTAGGAACGCAGTTACCAAAAAAACGGCAGCTATGGGCTGCACTGGTCAGTCTCCTGCCTCAACCAAAGGTACTTTTATACTGTTTATTTGTGTGGTGTCCGAGGCAGTTTGACTATTTCTATACTTAGAAAGGTCTTAAAGATCCCCCCATTAATTGAAGGATATTAAAATGAACTCAATAAATTTTTTAATACACACATTTACCAAGGAAAAGCAGGGCAAGCCTTTGTCCTTGCTAAAGGTAGACATCCAGTTTATGAGATTGGCTGCTTCCAGCCCTGGCTAAGGTTAGGAGTGGTTAGATTGAGAGTAAATAAGATCAGGGGTCCTTCAAGACTTTCCAGCAGGGTCTTTAACTGGAGGGGCAATCAAGGCTGTACCCTGGAATTAGCAGAGCCAGGGACACTTCATTTTACTGCACAGGAGGCACAAGGTGCTACGGCATTGGTTTAAGGAAATTCAGACCCTGCTTTGGCAAACCACATCAGAAAAGGGGATGGTTCCTTGCCCCAAGACAGCAGAAAAGCAAGAGGAAACTTGGCTGTGTGGGTATCAGCTATGCATGTGTGTCCCGCTGTGACAGGATACAGCAGGCTGGGGAAGGGCGGGTGAGTGGATAGGAAGTGGGAATGCTCTCTCTCTCTCCTTCTGCCTTCCCAGAAAAGCCCCCACCCCCAACTCCGCCAGGGAGATTTTCTTGTGATGAGTAAAACCTGATAATTTAAAATGTTCTCAAAGGTGGCTGTGTGAGCGTCAGTGAACTCGGTTGTGGTAAATAAAACCTGTTAATTAAAAGCATATTCTTTGGGGAGAACAATGTTGGCTGCACCCCCTGTTGCCCCAAGTGTGTGTACCAAATGCATGTCTTCCACAGGATGGGACAGCTCAGATCAGTGAGGGACAGAAAGGATGACTTAGGTCACACAGCTTCTCTAGCTTCTCCCCAGCTGTGGCCTGATTCTTGTCCACCTACCAGCATCCAGGAAGAGGCTCTTGCTTTTGTTCCCAGGCCTCAGCTACTCTAGCCACACACAGTCCCCCCTCCCAGCCTTAACCCTTACCACTGGTCTTGCCTCTGATCCCACCAGATGTTACCTCTCCAAAGAGATTCCCTCCAGCTACATTACAGTGCTGTCTGGTTCCTGTCACCTGGCCTGGTTTCCATCCTGACCCTTCTTGCTATCTAAAGAGACCTTTTATTTTTTCCCTTAGATGCTATGTCACCTCCAGCAGGCTATACTTTCCAAGAGAACAAAGATATTCTGTTCTTTCTGTGTTCCCACCTGTTAACCTGGAGCTAGTGCACAGTAGACTCTCAATTCATTCTTGTTGAGATACTGGAAAGTGTGTGGATGGAGGCAAGGTTAGCAACTCTGTCTGTGGTTGGTTGACCTTGCATCTGTAAGTTGATGAGGACCCCTAGGCAGGGTCTCTGCAGCTCAAAGCTCAAAGCAAACTGCAGTTCAAGACTGGGTTAATACAGGGCACTCAGGAGGCAGGCAGATGGGAGAGATTGATACCTGTAGTGAGAGGCATAAGCTGGATCCAGCTACATGTCCAGAAAGAGAGCATGCCTGTCCTGTCTCCTGGCTTATCTCCCTCTTACCCTAGTGCCTGCAAAGTTCTAAGTTCTAAAGCAGAATCCCAAAGGAGGGAAGGCTGTCAGCTAAGTAGTGAACCTTAACTACCTGGGGAGGTAAGGCCCACAAGCCAGGGCAGGACCAGAGCAGATATGACTGAAGCTCAGAATCAGGGTCATGGGGACATTTGACCCTGACATTGAGGCTGCAAATGATTTTGGGGGAGGGAGGGGGGGACTGGATGGATGGCACCTGACCCTGAGTCTGGTACACACAGGATCTTTCCCAAGATCTACAGGGTCCAAGCTGGCTTCCCACCTCGGGAAGTCGCTTTACAGGTGGTCATTTCAGGGCCCTCAGGACACCAGAACATGCAGTAAGACATACACAAAAGGATTATATTTAGTGTGAGAAGGTATAGATACCAAAGAAGAAAGACCACAGGAGCCTGGCATGTGTGGGATATGCCTTGCCTGGAGCTAGAACACACAGCAAAACAATGTTATCTCCTATTACTTTGTCTTTCTTATTCTGGTCACTGGATTGGGCAGTGACTTTTGGTTGGGGATATGTTTGTACCTTTGATTCCAGAGAGGGAGTCAACCCATGCATGTTCTGAGAACGTGTAATGCTCCTGTGTTGCAATGTTAATGTCCAACTAAATTGCCACCCAGAAGAGCCTAGCACCACAACCACCAAGCAGGTACCTAAGCATTGTTCTCTGAACATGCTGGTCTTTCTCATTCTGGGGTGCCTGTGCTGATGCCAACTCAGAAGAGGCCCTGGTTTTCAGCTCCTTCCATAGCCTTGTGATCAACCTGGGTTCAGGTCAGAAGACATTTTCCTGCTCTTTCCTATTGGTCTTTGTTCTCCACAATGACTCTGGACCTAATGCACTATAACCAGACCTAGAAATGACCAGAAATCCTGAAACCCTTTGTGGAATTACCATCTGGGTCCTCCTGCCCCTATAGCCTTTCAGTCTAAGAGCACCTGCATACATCTCGGCCCTGATATGCCATCCACCCATACCCAACAAGGAGACCAGGAGCAGGCATGGTTCTCCTCCTGGGTGTAAAGATTACACCTCTGCAGGCCTGCTGCTCCATATGGGAGATGAACCGACACACGGTTTGTAGCTCTTTGTGATTTTTCGACCACACGCGGGCAAAAAATGAGTTATGCTTTAGGCTAGATTTCTTTCCCAAGTGGCTGAGACAGAGTAGGGCAGAATTAGAAGGCCCAGTGAGTGCAAGGGAGACAGAGTTTCCCCAGAGGAAATACTTGAAGTTGCTCTCAAAAGAGGTTCCCAAGAATCCAGTGCTAACAAATGAATTGTCTTTCCTTCCCGCATTTCCAGGCCACATTTTGAAGAAAAGAAAAACCTCATTTGTTTACATGTGGGATTAGGCTGTGGGGAATTCAGTCCTCCCTTGTCTAAATCTCAGTTCATATTGCTTCCCCCATCTGAGAATTCTGTCATCTAAGCAGCTCCCCATGTTTCTTCAAGACTACCAATAAATAAAAATTTACAAAAGTGAAAAAGGAAGACACCAGGAGCCCTTGGTGCCAGCCAAAGTCTGCAAAGTTTGAACCCAAACTGCTGAAGAGACAAATATGAGCAAAGGGTTACGGGGAGGCCACGCTGCGGCCCCTTGGCATGGGGGAGTCATTTGGGGAGAGAAATTCAATTTCATAAAAATGATTTTCAAGGGCTGTTTTGTGAGCTGTAGAATGTGGGGGATTTTTTTCCCCTTTCGCCAAAATGAATAAAAAACAAAAACAACTTTATGTTCAATGTGGTACTTAGGTAGTGGTTTTGTTAATTTCTTAAAACAAATTGGCTCCCTAGTAAATCCCAGCCTTGGACAGGCGCATTAAGCTAGCAGCGGGGAGGCAATCTAGGAACGATGATCCTGCAAGAGAATTCCCAGAATTTCATCCAAACTGATTTGTTCTGTTATAAAAGGCCTATAAAACCCAGTATAGAAATTCCTGCAGGAAACTCGGGTGTTTAAATATCTGCAATTACTCTCTCGTGATTAAAGAAGCATATGAAGGACTGCGGACATTAGTGCCCTGCAGGCAACATGAGGTGTGGCATCGGGGATCCATCTCAAGGGGCAGGGTCCTGTGACTTAGTTGGACGAACCTTGAGGGGCACTTAGAGATCAGCAATGGTCAGGCTCTTTTAATGGCTGGCTAGGGGTGAGGACTGAGAAAGGAGAGTGAGAGTTGTCATTGGGACCTTCTGGCACAGGATGACCCAGCTGCACTCCCAAAGTGGAGTCTGCGCCTGCAGTGGCTATTGCATTCTCTTTGGTCAGCCTGAGTGCATGTTTTCATACACAGCAGTCATCATTCACACACTGGTGTTACACCACCCAGTGTCTGCTTCCAGTACTCAGGTCTCTAGTCTCTTGCTGCTATGCTGGTCTTATTGAGTACAACTTACTGTACACACCCTCCTGGGTCACTACAATGATGCCGTTCGGCTAAAGCTCTGCTGAGGTTTAAAATGGCTCCTTATGGTGGAGTCTACTGGTAGCCCCTTCCCAATAACTTAGCTGTCTTATGTTACAGATGCAGGTACTGAGAGGCAACCTTTGTTTGTCAAATGACAGTCCTGGAAGGACAGCCCCTTCCTGATAGATTCTTGATGAACTTCATGGCATTTCAAAGGTCATCCACAGTCTTGAGAGTCTGCTCTGGGAACATCTGGGGACTTTCTTCTTAGCTAGATCTTTCCTCTCGTCCTCCGTTCTTCCCACTCTCCTTGCCATGGTCTCCAGTTGTAGATGGTGAGCGCAGACAGCTTCCTGTGGTGTCCCTAAGAAC
>JADRCH010000246.1:1182796-1192796 GCA_019843965.1 Rhynchomys soricoides | reverse complement strand
GAGAGCAGAGACATGCACATGAGTGTACGTGCCAGTTGACCCCAGAGGAGGTTGTTAGATCCCCTGGATCTGGAGTTACAGGTGCTTGTGAAATGCCAATGTGGGTGCTAAGAACTGAACCTGGGTCCTCTGGAAGAGCAGTGTTCTTCATTAATCAGCTCCTCAGGGTAGAATGTCTCCTCTGTTGTTTTTTGTTTGTTTGTTTGTTTGTTGTTTCCTTTGTGTTTAACATAAATCACAAGATTAGCACACAGAGTGGGTTAAACTGGAATAAAAGAAAGAGGGGAGAGAGGAGGAGAGGCAGGAAGGGTGGATGCTCTAACCGGAGACACTCTTGAAAACATGCATGTGTTCATTTGCAGGCACATCGAAGCAGCACTCTTGGACAAAACTTACCAAGTCCGCAAGAATCTATTGCTTTCAACTGAACAATGACTTCTGAGGTTAAAATATCTCTGCATAAGCACTAAAAATGTCCTAAGTCTGCACTGAACAACATTCGAGGAATCAGGAGCAATGCATTCTCCAGTGAAGTAGGATCCCTACTTTTAAATAAGGACAGTTAGAAGTGCCAAAGGAGAGGGAGACTTTCTCTATTGCTTTAAAAGACAATTTACTGCATCATTAACACATGTCGTTTAATGGAAAGTCCTGTTATTTTTGGAGGGAGAAATGAATATGCCACACCAAATATAATAACAACATAAACCTTTAATAAATAATTGTAATAGTTTATAAATATTTAACTGGTATATCTATAAGTCCTAAGGGACTGGAGAAGGCATGGAGGGAAGATCTGACTTGCAAAGAACTAAAAATAAGTCCTGAGACATGGGTTATGAGCTCCTGGTTTTTGCAGACAGGGAAATGTCTACTAAGGGGACTTTCCGTGAAGATGACAGAGCAGAGTGCCTGTCCTAAAACTATCATGGAAGGAGTTGCTGAGGACAAAAGAGCTCAACAAAAGGGAGAAGCCTGCTCCCAGCTCTTCCCAACACTGATTGCTGAGAACATTCAGACCTCATGAACTTGTGAGGCATGCTAGGAAGGTCAAACTAGTCATCTTTAAGAAATCTAGAATTCCACAAATGGTGCTAAGTGTTTTGGATGGATCACTGATAGCTTCCATCTTTTATGATACAATAACTTGGGTTGCTTTGGCTACAGGTGATACCACTGACATTTTGAGAGACTGAGAAGCTGCCCCTGGTTGTCTGCAGCCACGTGGTGAGCTGAGGATCTGGGATTCAGTGATGTTTTGTGGGAAATACTCTCTCTCCAAGAAAAAACCTAAAGACATGGCATCTTCTTGTTTTGTTCCTCTCATGGGTAGAGCTATGCCAACTACCTGGAAATTTGAGATGATCCAGCCTTGATGAGCTGAAAGCTGAGCTTTGGATAAAAGGAAACTGGGGGCAATCTGGCAATCAGTGGCTCCTGAGCAGCAAGCCAGACTCTCTAGAAGACACGAGGCTTACTCATGAGTGAATTGTCTCTTCTGGAGTTTGCAACTGATGGAGATGCAGCCAGAAAAGTCTCTGCTGATGTACAGATATAGACAAGGTCTGGCCATGCTGTTATATGAAGTGATGCATGGGTTGACGGGGCTCAACGTGAGGTCCAAGTCTGGCAATGGACAGTTCCTGTGGGCCCATGAGAGCGCTTAACATTCTCTGTCCTCTGTCTTTCTCCCTCTCCCTCTCCCTCTCCCTCTTCCTCCCTTTCTCCTCCCTCCCTCCCCCCCTCTCTCTCCTTAGTCCATAGCTCTCTCTTACATATCCTCTATTCCACCCTTCTCTCCTTCCTTGGTTTGGAGAAAGATGCGGCAGACACATTTTCTCAGTATTTTCTAGAAACCTTCAATGTCAGTAACTGTTGGATGAAGTCAAGACCACAGGAAGCAAAGTGGGGAGGGAGTCAAGATGGCAGAAATCTCAGGAAATTCATTCGGGATCCCCAGTTACACCAGTCAACAGACCCCTTTGATTCTTCTTCCAATTAGGTTGCACTTCCTGTTGTTAAGAAACAAAGACGTAATAGCATAGACAAAAGGAGAGAGGGAAGGAGAGGGAGGGCAGGGGGAGGAGGGAGGGAGGGAGAGAGCTTCCGAAAGTGTTTTGGGATTGGTCTCTGATACCCAGGTCTGCTATTTCACACCCTAGTAACTATACCAACTATCACCACCAGACACACGGAAGCCTGTCTTAGTTTTCTTTCTATAGCTGCCACAAACACCATGACTCGAAGCAACTTAGAACAGGGAGGTTTTATTTCATCTTACAGCCTATAGTCCATCATGAAGGGCAAAAACTCAAAATAGGAACCTGGAGGCAGGAGCTAAAGCAGAAGCCATGGAGGGGTGCTGCTTACGGGCTTGTCCCACATGGCTTGTCCAGCCTGCTTTCTTAGACAGTCCAGGGCGAGCTGCCAAAGATAGCACCCTCCTACAATGATGCTAATCAAGAAAATGTCCCAGACTTGCCTACAGACCACTCTGACAGAGGATATTCTCAAATGATGTTTCTCCTATCAGATAACTCTGGCTTTTGTCAAGTTGGAAAAAAAAAATCCAAGCAGAATAAGGGCCTTTAACATCCTAGGTGATTTATGTTAACCCTGCATACAGCAAAGAAAGGAAGACCGAAATGGGGCTATCTAAGTGTTTTCCAATCTTGAGGAATCTTGCTCAGTTTAGTGAAGTGCAGACTGCCTTTGTAGGCCAGCCTCTACTTCCAGTAAGAGACTGGGAGCTATCTGGAGTCTTGCATCCACCGAAGCATGAACAACTGGACTCTAGAGCAGCGGGGGCCCTCTGATTCCAGGAGTTGTCATGCAACAACATTCCTGCTAAGGTAAGATGTTAGTCAATACTTAATTACTTCCCACCATAATAGTTACCTTCCCTCAGTCACCTACTTTATAAGAACGAAAAGAAATGACCAGCGCTACTCTCTGTGCTCTGTCCCAGGGCAGAGGTTCTGTTCCATCTATCTATGCCTCTCATTACTCTTTCTGTTCACTACCACACATAGTAGGACACCACACACAGGAGGCCTTGGGACTACAGACACTGTATAACACTGTGCCATCTTGACTTACACCTAAGGCATGGACTGATACACTAGAATGAGCAGGCAGAGACTGTCTGCTCTGAGGAGTTTGCAGGGCCCTCCTCACTCCTTTATATCTCTGGGAATATTTCTCCCTGCTTGAGCTTGGAGAAACTGGGGTCCCCTCTTTAAGAGCCCCTGCTTCTGGTATGTGTCCTTGAGGGTGTCTCTGTCTTTGCTGTCCCACCTGCTGGAACACAGAGAGGCTGGAGCTCATCCGGAGTTCAGCATATATAGGGCCATCTGTGAAGCCCATGGGTGCTGCCTGTACTGACGCCCAGCTCACCATGCTCACGGGGAAGTGTCAGAGTCTCTCCAATGCCTGTTTGACCATGGAGACATCCTGACACATTGTCAGGCAAGAGTTTCTTCTGTGGCCTGTGGTGTCATGTGGCTCTTGATTTCCTGCTCTCTTATACAAATATAGAGACTCGTCACACCACCAACACATCATAGACACATGCCACTCAGACTGTCCTCATTTCTATTTGGGTATCTCAATTCTATGACCTTCTAGACATGACTATCCAGCCAGTGAGAGAGTCCCATGAAGGATCGTTTTGAACATGGCCCTGTTGACACACTCCTGAGTGGGATCATAGTCCCATTCTTGTCATGGCTTTTTCCTGACCAAGCATTCCTTTTGTTTGTTGGTTTGTTTTTTGTTTTTGGAGACAAGGTTTCTCTGTGTAGCCCTGGCTGTCCTGGAACTCACTGTGTAGACCAGGCTGGCCTCGAACTCAGAAATCTACCTGCCTCTGCCTCCGGAGTGCTGGAATTAAAGGTGTGTGCCACCACTACCTGAGCCCACCAAGCATTCTTAAACCTGATATTATCCAGGTAATGGTCAGCTCTAGAGACATTGAGGAAGGAGGATGTGAGTTGGAAGGTACCCTGGAATGCATAGTGAGAATCATCATAAACAAAACAAAAAAGCCAAAAACTCTTATCTTGGGGCAGTGTAGGCAAAGGGGGGTGTCTCTGAGAAAGGGGGAGGGGAAGAAAAACAGGGAAGGAAGGAGAGAGGGACAGAGGGACAGAGGGAGGCAGGGAGGGAGAGAGAGAGAGAGAGAGAGAGAGAGAGAGAGAGAGAGAGAGAGAGATGGAGTGGGGGTGGGGCATAGTCAACATCCTATGGTGGACTAGAAACACACAGGTGGCAGTACTGTCCAGATGGCTTTGGGTTACTACAGCTCACTTTGCCTTCTCTGGGATAGATTCCAGGTGCTTTACAGACCCTGCAACTGCCAACCTAAGCTACGACAGCTAACAAACAGAGAGACAGCCCACCAGTAGATAAATCTCTCAAATCAGAAAACATCATACTTTAGAGCCAGAAGAGGCCTTAGGAATGACCTAATTAGAGACCCTCATTTTACAGGCAAGTAAACCAAGGCCCAGAGGAATGTGATTTCCCCCAAAGTCACACAGCTAATTAACAGAAGAGTCTATACTGAAATCCGGGTCTCTCGACCCCTGGCAGATGGTTCATTCTATTGCCTGTGCCTCTTTTGATTAATAATCAGTTTCTGCCTGGTTCTGCCTCAGCACAACTTCTTCAAATGGATTCTGCATGGCTTTTGTTGTTGTTGTTGTCGCTGTTGTGTTTTTGTTTTTTTATAGGCATGACATAGGATGGCATTTTGTCGCTAAGCAAACTGGAAAAATGGAAAACCAAGAAGTATTGATTCTGACATCCCAGGACTTTTAGCATGACACTTCACAAAGGCAAGTGACATATGTGGCATGTCCCTATTTCAATTAATCATGGGATCCTTTCTTGGGATATGAACATACTAGGCATATAACTAGAGAAGTGTGCATCCATCAGCACTTTCAACAAATGCAGGCTCACCTTTCTGATTTCCAAAGCCCAACCTCCCGGTGACTTTTGGAGTTTGTATGCCAGAGTACAAGCATTCCACTATGAGTCCCAAGCACAAGAACTTGTCTGCCTGGAGAATCCTAGGCTTCCGCTCCTCCTCAATGTCATCCACAAAGTGGCAGGTGGGAGTGGGAGGTATGCTACCATCTTAGTCCATCTGGGCTGCTACAACAAAATACCGAAAACCGTGTGGTTTATAAACAACAGAAATTTATCTCTCACAGTTTTCAAGTCTGGAAGGCCTAAGATCACTGCACTAGCAGGTTCAGTGTCTGGTGAGGTTATTGCTTCACAGATGATGACTCCTCTCACCCCAAGGAGGAAGGACAAGGGTGTTCCCTGGAGCTTATTGTAAAGGCACTGATCTCATGCTATGGGCCAACCTCACAACCTAGTCACCCCCCAAAACACTCTATCTCCTAATGCCACCACAATGAGAGTTCAAATCTCAGCCTAATATTGAAGGGTACAACCATTCATGCCCATAGCGATGTACCTTAGGAAAAAAAAACTTTCCAATGAAAGTTTAATTTGCCAAAGTTAATATTAAACCTTAAGAAGCATCCATCCCTAATTACCTCAAATGTGCAGCAGCCTCAGAGCTGTTGAGCATGTTGAGGGGGTTGGGGGTATGCTTCACCCGTTCAAGTATGGGCCCCAGCTAAGACTCCTGACAGGCCCCACTAGAGCCATTGGAGCCTGAATAGCACAGAGGAGACTTAGCAGATGCAATGGGCCCATCACATACACTCCCTGGTTGGCTGTGACACAAGTTATCTCAAGGAAGGGCTTCATATGACTACGTATCACCACATATTTCCAATTGAGTTATCACAGGGGTATTGAAAAAAAAAATCAACGGAGTTGGCAGTAACTCAGTAAATAAAATCACGGCTTTAATTGCTTCAGTGTAGCAGGTCGATCATTATCAAGAAAGGTTTTGATATATTTTTTAATTAAACGGTGACTTTGTTGATCGATTTCACTGATAATCATGCAGCCCCCTCCCTGTCTCCCAGTCCTCCAAACCGTTTGCTTCAGAAGTTGATACTCGGCAGCTGAAATGCCGAGACCTAATTTTAGTTCAGTTATAGTCATCTCATGGCCTTAGGCTTATGTTCTTCTCTCTTTGTGCCTCAGTTTCCCAAATCTGCAAATATTTTCTAGATTCCCTCTCTACCTTGGAATTGTGAACTATGAGTGGAAGATACTGTTATGTTCCTGGGCAGTGCTTTAACAACAAATGAAGCCTGGACTGCTATTCATTCAACAATCTCCAAGAGATGAACAGCTGTTAGTGCTTGGTGTGGCTACTGCAGATTTCCTCAGAGACTTTGGGATCTGGATTCCCACTCACCCCGATTTTGGCAACTCCCTAAACCTGTTTCCTGGCTTACAAAATGGGACAGCTACTTCCAGTACAGGTGGATATGGTAACCCAAAACATCCCTTCTGGTGAGTGTAAAGCCCTCCTACTGCCATTTCCCATGCTGCTCTCTACTGATTGACCAGTGGATTGGTTAATTTTGAAATGGTGTCTTGCTATGTCGCTCAGGTTTGCTTCAAACTTATGATCGGGCTGCCTCAGTCTCTGGAGTGCTGAGATTACACTTGTGCTCTACCTTGCCACGGAGGCACTGGTCTCCTTTACCCTCCTCTTCACCAAGCAAATCTCAGCCACTGCTTGCAGCTACAACCCAGATCTGCCTCTTACTAGCAAAGTCACTTTGTCGTTGGCCACATTTTATAAGTGAAATGAGGGCTTGGAGATATTAACAGCTGTGTTTAGTCTGTGTGGAACAATGAGAACTGAACGGAAGAGAAAGTGACCAGAGCAGGCTGTGTGTACAGGGAGTGCAGGTTTCGTTTGCCATAGATTTACTGTCTTATCTATTTGCCCCTCAGAATGATTTCCATAGAACCATTTGACCCAAGGAATCCCATGTAACTCAGAAGTGCAGTGGTCTGGGATGATTACATCTTTGTTTCCATATCTATCAAAATCCACCCATGTGATAGTTTCTATATGCTCAGCCCAGGAAGTGGCAGTATTAGAAGGTGTGGACCTGTTGGAGTAGGTGTGTCACTGTGGGTATGGGCTTTAATTCCCTCATCCTAGCTGCCTGGGAGCCAGTATTCTGCTAGCAGCCTTCAGATGAAGATGTAGAACTCTCAGCTCCTCTTGCACCATGCCTGTCTGGATGGTGCCATGCTCCTGCCTTGATGATAATGGACTGAGCCTCTGATTTTGTAAGCCAGCCCCAACTAAATGTTGTCCTTATAAGACTTGCCTTGGTTATGGTGTCTGTTCACAACAGTAAAACCATAAGTAAAACAACCCAGCAGACATGGCTGTCTCCCTGGCAGGAGGCAAGGGATGGCTTTCTGAGCCTCCAGCACATACCAGCAGCCTATGCCAGGTGCTCTGACCTGACACCTTTCAACACAGAAAAAAAATATTTCTCTTAAGGTGTTTGCTTATCAGTGATGTTAGGGAGATAAACTGACAGCCTGAGTGTAAAGTGAGGTGTAAAGGATGTGCCTCTTCTCTTGGGAGATGACCCTCATTCAAGAGCCTATAACCACCAGTGGAGTCACATATCCCAGCTCAGAGTAAGCACACAGCTCTGCTGGATCCAACCTCTACCTGCTTTTGCCCATTTCCAAGAAACACAGATGCCTACCTTCATCCCACCTGACACAGATCAGATAGCCCCTTAAAGCCAAGAGTATCTGTGGAGACATCGGAGAAGGCTGTCTCTACACCAACTCCTGTCTCCTCACTTGCTCAGAGATGGAGATGGTTGTCCCAGGTCCCCTTTAGCCTGCTCCTCAGACCCAGAGCTTCTCTGGGAACCTCACCTGAGATACATGCAGCATACTTAGGCACCTTCAGTAATGCCAAATGGAGGACAATGGGCTTCTCAAGGAGGGACTAGCAAGCATCCCTGGAAGGGAAACTTGGAATACCACTGAGCTGATAATCTTTGTAAAGGGTTCAGGGTAAAGAAGGATCACCAGGCTGAATGGGGCCTTCTAGAAAAAAGGCACTTTGTCCCCAATAAAGCTTTTGGAGACCATGAAGAAGCAAGACCTGCTGTCTCTTCTCTGGACCTCTGGCTGTCAAACATTGGAGACCCCTGTGTGCTGTCTCCTTGCCTATGATATCTTCACCTACCCCATTTACTATGAAAACCTGCTCCCATCCCCCAGCTTCAGAAATGTAAAGAGCTCTTTGATCTCTCCCTGGGACACAGGGGAGCCCATTAAGTTTAGATGCAGCTTGGGATGAGATGGAAGGGGAAGGAAAAATACCAGGCCCTGCTGATCCTGATGCTGAGGGCCTAGGAAGAACTATTTCATAGCCCCTGCCTGAACTCAGCCATTTTATTATTAGCTTTTTGAACATTATGAAGAATTTTCTAGAAAAAGAAGAGGATTCTGGGAGGTAGGGAGTAGATGTTACCCCAACTGCAGTCTTAATTGTATCATTGAGAAAGACTGGCTATTGTTGCATGGCTCTCGGGACACAGCAGATACTGGGAGACAAGTGGACACAGTGGATACTCAAGAAATCACAGAAAAGAGATGTTCTTTTCTTTTCCCTTTCTCGATTTTTCTTCCCACTCTCTCATCCTTCTTCCTCCAGGTACACAGATTCAACAGAAAGAAAGGAAATGGGGCATTCTGGTGCAGGGGTCTTGACTTTGTACCAGTTGTAGTTTCTGTTAGTATGAAGTGGTCAGAAGCCAGATGCCAGTGACAATCCCTGAAGCAGGACAAAAAATACCCACTGTCTTAGTTTGGGTTTTACTGCTGTGAACAGACACCATGACCACAGCAACTCTTATAAAGGACAACATTTAAGTGGGGCTGAATTACATGTTCAAAGGTTCAGTCCGTTATCATAGGGCGGGAAGCATGGCAGCGTCCAGGTAGGCGTGGTAAGGAGGAGCTGAGAGTTCTACATCTTGTTCTGAAGGCACCTAGGAGAGGACAGGCTTTCAGGCAGCTAGGAGGAGGCTCTCTCAAAGCCTACCCCACAGTGACACACTTCCTCCAACAAGGCCACACCTACTCTAACAAGGCCACAGCTTCAAATAGTGCCACTTGCTGGACCAAGAATATTCAAACCACCACACCTACTCTCTAGATATTACCAAATGAGTCCAGGGACCACTCTGCCCTTCAGATGAGACCCACTGCTGGAGATGTGTTCTTTGCACAGGCTCTGGGTGGAAGTGTAGAGCTATTATTCTTCACCTATTGCATTTGTTTTCTTCATCTTAGCTAGGTGACAGTACCCGTGAAGGAGATCAGAGGACAACTGGACCACGTTTGTGAGTCATTTCTCTTCTTTTCCCCCATAGGGTCCTGGGATTGAACTCAGGTCTTCAGGCTTAGTAGTAAGTGTCTTTACTAGCTGAGACATCTTGATAGCCTCAGGAATGGATGCTTTTAAAAGTGTTTTAATGGTTGATAACCCATAAAACAGTAGTCTCACCTCTGGACAGTTTTTTCACGTTACTGTTTATATAGGGCAAATGTACTCCTCTTTGCCCAGTATGTATGTAGAGCTCATAACCCCAACTCCCTTCAGACATGACCAAAAGAGGAAATAGGGTTAAAAGAAGGCCATGGTTGGGATTGATTTGGTATGGCCAATGTCTCTATAGAAAGAGAAAATTAGTGTTCAGAGAATCACAATGGATGAAGACAAATGTAGGAAGCAGCTGCAAGACCAGGGCTCAGGCCTCATATGAAACTGGTCTAGCAGCATCTGACACTAGGACTTCAAACTTCCCTCCAGAATGGTGAGAAGTGTGTGCATTGATGCTATCCAGGCTCTGTACCTAACTTCCAGGAGGAGCCCAGCAAGGTGCACTGTGTCCCCGGAATGGGGACCATGTTCTGTTTCTTCTTCTTCTTCTTCTTCTTCTTCTTCTTCTTCTTCTTCTGCTTCTGCTTCTGCTTCTGCTTCTGCTTCTGCTTCTGCTTCTGCTTC
>JADRCH010000246.1:1148555-1182786 GCA_019843965.1 Rhynchomys soricoides | reverse complement strand
TCTTCTTCTTCTTCTTCTTCTTCTTCTTCTTCTTCTTCTTCTTCTTCTTCGATACAGTAACAAAATACCTGGCAGGAAGGAAAGAAGGAAGACAGGAGGAGAGGGGCGAGGTGGTATTTGGGTTTGGGGATTGAGGGTACAGTGGAAGAAATGGCAGCAGGAACTCTGGGTGGCTAGGCACATTGCATCTACAGTCAGGAAGTGTGGAGAGATGAATACTAGGACTCAGCTGACTTCTTCACTTTTCCTTTTTGTTCAGTCTAGACCCGCATAGGCAGGTTCCTTCCCGCATTCAGAAATCTTTCTAGAACAATACAACCAGAGATTACCAATCTGATCAAAATTATATAGAAGAGTCACCAGGACAGAGGTTCAAGATGCCCTGAGGATCAGTATCAAGGAAAGGGTACTTCCTTTGAGTGTGATAGTTTTATTTACCAGGAATTTTCTTGTACTTTATTGGCTTTTGTCGGTGATGGGTTTTGTCACAGACTTGGACATTCACTAACCACGTGTGCTTCTTGTCAACAGAGGAAACCTACACAGGTGAGACGGGGCATACTGTAAGATGCTTGTTCATGATTGTCTGCCTCTTTCTGTTCTTTTGTTTCAGTTTCACATCATCCTAAGACTTCATACAGAATTGAACATTTAGATAAAATAAGTCATTTGCTTCTGGTAGATAGCATAGCACTATGCATTATTTGGCTTATCATGTTTATGATGTATCAAGGATATCAGGACTGGCTGGCAGCCAGCTGGTTTTAGGATGAAGGACACATAGATCCACCATAAGGATTATATACATAGCTCTGAAAGTATGGATCTGAACGCTTTGTCAGGGCCTGTAGCTCAGTGGTAGAATGCTTACCTAGCATCCTAGGATCTAAGTTCCATCCTCAGTACAGAAAACAAGAGTAACCTGTAGCTCACATACTCAGCCCTCGCTCTTGGGGCTGAGAGAGGAAGATGCTAAGTTCAAGGCCAGCCTGGGTACACAGTGAGACCCTACCTCAAAAAACTTAAAGCATACATTTTAAGGCATTAAGTAGATGCTGAGGCTGGAGAGTTGACTTAGAGACGCAAACATGAGGACTTGAGATGGATCCCCAGCATAATGTAAAAGTCAGGCATGGCAGCATGTGCCTGCCACCCCAGCTCTAGACGGTCGAGATGAGTAGACTGAGTGGGGAGCTTGCTCACCATCCACCTGAGCTCCAGACTCAATGTGTGTCCTTGTCTTCAAAACTAAGGTAGAGACAAGTAGAAGAGGAAACCCAAAGCCAATGTCTGGCCTCCACTCACAGATATACAGACATAGACACACAGACAGACAGACAAACCACACACACAAGCATTTGAACATGTGGGTACATCTGCTCACATACAACAACACACACAGTCAAGCCATTTGCGCACACACACACACACACACAAGCATACACCACACACACATAAGCACACACACATGTTCATGTACACATGTACGTATACACAAAGCCGAGCGAGCGCCTTTACATACAAATACATAAGCACGCA
Organism: Rhynchomys soricoides; assembly: GCA_019843965.1. Lineage (NCBI taxonomy): Eukaryota > Metazoa > Chordata > Mammalia > Rodentia > Muridae > Rhynchomys > Rhynchomys soricoides. The sequence continues at coordinate 1,181,247 of JADRCH010000246.1, read as the reverse complement.
CACACATACATATACTCACTCATCTCTTATGAAGGTTTCCCCACTTTGTAAAGATGCCCATGAGAATGAACTCTCTTCCATAGCTGTCCTCTCAGAAGCTAGGCAGCGTCCAGGGAAAGCGGTCCTGGTTGCTGCCTCCCTGGCTCTCCCAGAATTTTGCTTTGCTGCTATGGCCAGATGAAGTCAGTCATTATGGTCGACTTTCACAGACTCCACGAAACAGGTGCACAACCCCCCCCCCCAGACATGCTAGGCTGTGCACAGACCTGAACAGATGTTCACAGACCACCTCTCCCTCATCTTCCATCACAGCCTGTATGAGAGGGTTACAAAAACGACTCCAGAATCCAAAGTCACTAAATCTCAGATAACTCATCTTTTTTGGTCACACGATACGTTCTCTCTCTCTGTCTCTGTTTCTCTTTCTCCCTACAGACACACAGATATGCCCACACATGAACAAATGCACATGGATTTGGACACATATCATCTTCAGATGTTTGCTTGGACTTTTTTAAAAATGCCAACAGTAATAAGCACATGAACTACAGGATTTATGAAATATGAGAAGAAAACAAAAAGTTCCATAGATTTGTCTAATTTTTTTTTCCCTAAGAAAGATGTATTGTGCCAGTAGTGGCCATAAGAAGAAGAAACCCCATGAAATTCTTCATGGTATTATGGGAAAATTGTCACGCTGCTAGCATACCCTCACCGCCCGCGAGCAGCCTCAGACACAGTATTTATCGTCATGTTTTCCAGGTTCCTTGAACAGCCGCTTTAGCCTTGTGCAGTTGTAAAGTCCCACAAAAGAGTATTTACTTTATCTTGTCAGAGAACACAGTCTTGAAAGACTCATAGAGAGCCCGTGTTTATCAGGCTGCCTCTGCATACCGGTTGTCACTGGAGATTCGGGCTCCTGTTTTCTCTCCTTCTTTCTGCTGCTAAAGAAAATGAAATGTCTTGTTGCTCTCTTCAACAACAAAATATCTAGAATCCTAAGTTATCAGGGAAAGCCTGTCTTCCCGTTAGTACTATGTTAGTGATAAACAATGTTTTATGCCCCATAATTAAGGTACAGGTAATGAACAATTATGCAGATCATGAATTAATTATATTTAAAATAGAGGCCATTACAATCAATATCCACCACAGTTTCCATTGCATTCTGGAATTAATAAATCTAATTAAAACTTTCAATTGGCAGCAATCTGTTTATGTCACCTTTCTCAAGAATCACAATTAACAGCTGTCTGTGATTAATGCATTTCGTGTTACAAAAATGGACACGGAGGATTTTAGGGGTACAGTGCCAGCATCATTGTTGAGCTGGACTGGTTAAGACAAACCTGTGTGGGGTGATCTTTCCTCTCTCCAGCCTGGTCCCCTCCAACATGGATCAAATGTATCTTTGATGGACAGTGGAGCCTCATCTTTCTGGACCTAAGTCCTGAAGCAACTGTTTCAAAGAAGTGGGAGGGGAGAGTCATTGTTGTGTGGCCAGTTTTTCCTTGTGTTTCCCTTCCCTAAGTAAGGTTTTGGAAGACCTCCCTTTTCCACGGTAAGCCTGTGCTTCCAGAGGAGGGGGCCTTCTTCTTCCTGCTGGCATCAGTTCATGCCTCAGTCCCAACTGACCAATCTCATAGTTTGCTGGCCACAGCTTTATTCGAGAATGTTGCATTATCTCATCAGAGGTCAAAAGTCACAAAGGTAACTTTGGTGTGGCTTTTGATGACTGTATTACTCTGTTTTCTCCAGAGGAACAGGGACTCTGTCACATCTGAAAGACTGAGAACCAGGTGATTGCTCAGCTCAGGAGGCTGCGCCTCAGCAGCCCCAGGCTGGCATCAAAGACCTGAAGGGTTTCTAGAGAGCATCTGGCCCTCAGTCCATGTTGAAAGTTCAAGAACACTGCTGATATCACTGAAGGAGTCAGCATAAGCAACAAGGCACATTAACTTGGTAGCCAGAGGGAAAGCCAAGAAAGCAAAGAGAATATTCTCTCTTCTTCCATGTCTTTCCTACCTGTGCTGATACCAGAAAGTGCTGCTCACTTTTAGGATGGGTCTTCTCACATCAATTAAGGCAATCAAGAGCACACCACTCCTACCTGCTACATATGCCCCTAGGCCAGCCTGATGTGGAAAGTCCCTCTGCTGAGGCTCCGTGCTCAGCGCTCAGCTGCTTCTCCATAGTGGCAAGCTGACATTTGAAATCAGTTGTCTCAAGGACAGTTGCCTCTTCCTTTCCTATGTACTCAAGCTGAGAAGATGGACACCTAGAACCAAAAGCTGTCGAATTCCTGCCACAAAGATTAAGACTGTGGAAGAGAAAATAAGCTCTAGCTTCCCCTGTGCTATCAAATCCACCTATGCCCACGGTCATTTGTTAGTCCAAGTTTTATTGCTATGGAAAATACCAGAGAAAAAAATGAAAAAAAGGAAAGAACTAGGCTGCCTATGAATGGCTGCTTCCACAGTTCTGGGCCTGCGGTGCGGCTGAGCATCCTACATCATGCTGATCAGAAAGCAAAGAGGGAGACCTGGGAAGCGGTCAAGGATACGCCCGTGTGACCTACTTCCTTTGGCCAGACCCACCTCCTAAAATTTCTAGAGCCTCTCAAAATTACACCAGCTTGTCTCTAAGCCTTCCACACCCAGTCCTGTGGAAGATGCTTTAGATTCGAATCATCTCACCTTTGGACTCTGGAGTTGTCACTTCTACAACCAGTAAGAATGTTTTCTCTGTGAGGCCAGCTTCTGTGTGAAGCTGCTGGCATAGCATCTCGTGAAGTGGTTGCACAGCTAGCACGCTCATTGCTTCCCTGTAGTCGGCTTACCAACACATCCTTAAGTAACTTAAAATCTTGGCCAAAATAAAAGGTTTGGAGCAGTAGAAGATAGGTGATGGGTCAGGGCGGGGCTGGGAGTGAGCCTTAAATGACATCCAAGTGCATTGATATCTGCTATTAAATGGGATATCCAAGATGTATATGAGTTTGCAGCAGATGTGCCTGTGACGGGAGTGTCATTGTGTAAAGGCTGGAATCGAGCTTCCTCACAAAAAGAATAGACCTCTTTGTGCTTCCTATCAACTGCTTTCTATTTGTTGGGTGGTGCAAGTATCTTCCAAAGATACAAACAATGATCCTTGGGAGGTCATCTAAGAAGGACCCTCAACCTTGTGAGCCATTTGTTAGACTTGGTTTCGGTAGGCAACTTTCTATTTGTAAAAGATGTTTACATCCATCATCTTGTTTGATTCTCACGGCAAGAGCTATGTCCCTCCTCGATTAGCCCATCCTCAACAGACTGAATAGATATTAGGTTGGCTAATACCTATGGCTGGCTTGAAGTCTGGGTAGAAGTTGGGTAGTGACTGACTGGATAGGTATAGATCTCTTCTCCCATAATTAGGTAGGACACCGTGTTTCAAGAAATTTGGCAAGAACTGTCTGATGCCACCCCCCAGCTTTCAGCACCATTTGAGAAGACAATAATAACGACTCTACTACAGTCCATCTGACATATGCACTGGCTCCATAATGTCCCAACGTGCCTAGACTCCTGACAGAGGTAGTTTTCCTTGAAGCTGATGCAGCTTGAATCTTCAGGTCCCTTTCTTCCACAGACTCCTTCCCATCCTTCAGATGGGACTGAGGAATGTGAGCTTGCGGTCCTGAGTTTTTGAACACTGCTAAGGTTCTGTCTATTACTGGTGTGGAAACCTGCCTTTTCCCTTGCTGCAATGTTTAGGGAAGCTGAGTGCAGCTAATGTGGGGTTTGAAGGGACTCTGCGTGTGTACTTCCCTCCTATCTACCTCTTGGCCACACTTCTGGCTGGCAGGCTACGGGTGTTTCTTACTGAATCTTAGCCTAACCGTGCACCAGGAGCTTACACAGGATCAGAACTTCCGGTGAAATACAAACATGTCAATTGGCACTGCAGCAGAACTGTGGAGGGTTACAAAGGTTTAAATCATATGAAGCCAGATGCTAGTCTGTGAAACTTCTTCCTGCCATCAGAAATATACAAATTGACTAAGGCATAGGACAGTATGCCAGATTCCCAGTCGGTGTGAAAGTCATCCGTACAGTTACACACATCTATCTTGCTTTTTCCTTTTTCAATGAAGAATAAGAAAAGCAGAAAGTACAAGAATTCATATTTGTATGTCAAAAAAGTTGTAGTGGCCCACCACTCAGAAAATTCTTCCGGGGGTGAATTTTTGTATTGTGTGCATTCTACCAGAGGGATCTTCATTCCTACTCTAGGAAAATGGAATTACGATATTGTTGATCAAAGAGAATGCAGACCAAATAAAGAACAGTTTCAAAATGGACTAGAGTGATATGTCAGAATGATGATTAATGAAAAAATTATTAACAAAATAAGATTTTTCGAGATGTATGTGACATTTTCTGGTCTTGGACATTGCATAACTTTCAATTTCTTAATCTATGTAAATATTTGTTTCCAATGTTAATTTTGCATGTTCCTTTTAAAAGACACCATCCAAATATCAATACCATATGGGTTGGTAAAGTCTGGGGCCATCTCCTGCTAGACCCCTACACCATCTATGTCTCCTATCAGCCTCTACAGCAATGGCTCTCAACCTGTGTGTCATGACCCCTTTGGGGGTCTGATAACCCTTTCACAAGGGATGCCTAAGACCACCAGAAATGCAGATATTTACATTAAATTCATAACAGTAGCAAAATTACAGTTCTGAAGTAGCAATAAAAATAATTTTATGGCTGGGGTCCCCACAACATGAGGAACTGTGTTAAAGGGTCACAGGATCATGAAGGTTGAGAACTACTGCTCTAGGGCCTTATCTGAGGTGTCGGAAATATAAGACAAAAGAAAGACAATGATGACTCATGGTTGTCACAAAATTTTAATTAATTGAGAAGATAAGATCAGTGGAAACAAAGTCATAGAAAGACTCTGAAAGTGCCAAGTTCAAAGTATGACTAGAGAACTTTCCAGAACGAGAGTTCTCTCTATATATATCAGATTTCTCTATGTCACCTGCACTTTGGAAGATTGGTATCAGTAGCAGGTGGTCCAGGGGCAGTCAGACCTTCTTCCAGTCCTTTTTGAGAAGCTTCTTGTCCTGGTTGAGTTTTAGGCCAACTTAACACAAGGTAGAGTCATTGAAGAAAATGGAAACACAGTTGCCAAAATTGTGCTGCTGAGTAGTTTTGCCTGTAGGAAAAAATGCCTGTAGCATTTCCTTACTTAGTAATGGATGTGGAAGAGTCCAGCCTATTTTAGATGGTGCAATTCCTGTCCAGACAGCCCTGGGATAAATATGAAGGCAGGGGGAGCAAGCCATGGGGAGCAAGCCAGTAAGAAGCAATCTTCCATGGTTTCTGTTTCAGTTCCTGCCTCCAGCTTCCTGTCTGGATGCTGTGTCTTCCATCTGTGATGGATTTGTGACCTGAGACTTGTAAGATGAATAAATCCAAATCCTTTCTCCCATGAGTTGCTTTTTGATCATGGTGTTTTTTCACAACAATAGGAAAGTAACTAAGACATTTCTCCTCCTGTCATTCTCTATGATTTTTTTAAGAATCTGTATTATTTTCCCTTCAAATATTCTTCCCCCAGTGATAGTAGAGTGCCTCAGAAGTGGGAACAAGATCTAATCGGAACCAGTCCAATAAGCATCTTTCCGGGATGTCTGCAATTAGGGCTGAAATCTCAGTCTCATTGTGCTCTGTCTCTTGTGCAAGTCACGATAAGATCAGGAGCCTCAGGAAGCCACTTCCTCATGTTTGGATGGAGAAACCAGTATAAAACAGAGCCATTCAACAAAGAGAAGGATACAGGTGACAGAGAGGAGAAAGGGCTGCCTGCGACCCTGCTGATCTTGATTCATAACTTTTATTTTTTTTTCTCTATCTTTTCTTTGGACATAATTTTCATGCTGTCTACCCTTTGAGATTTACTTGGTCTTAGTGTATTCACTGGGTTGGGCAACCACAACCATTGCCACTAATTTCAGAGTATTTTTCTCACCCTTAAGAGAAAACTCAGCTTCCTGAGCAGTCACACTTCATTCTTTTCTATCCCTGAGCCTTGACATCCGCTCTCCATAGAGTTGCCTACCAAAGACACATGTACAGAAAATAATGCAATAGGTTCTTTTGTGACTGACTCCTCTCATTTGCATGCTATCTTTATACTGTACCATGGTATACTGTACCATGCAATACCCCCCCCTCCCTTTTAGTTTCCCTTCATCCAATCAAGGGCTGAGACCTAGAAGCACTTTTTCCCATCTGACTTCAAAATTCCACACATGTTTCTCAACCTGATGTAAGTTTTCTTTGGATCTAGATTTATAGCTGTCCACTCGGTTTCTTCCATTGGTTCTAACTAATTTATGAGAAATTGTTTGTTGAGGATTCCTGAAGGAGGTGAGGCCAGTGCAGAGCCAGGGAAGGAGGAAAGCCTTTGCAGTTAAAAGAGAATGGATTAGGAGTGGAAAGGAAAGTCACTGAAGACAACCCATACAGAATTAGCAAGGATTTAGATCCTATCCTAAAGCACTGGAGGGACATGAATGGACTGAAGTTTGGGGTATTTGACAACAGAAGCATGGAAAATGAGACGCTGCCTTTGAGGTAGACCAAGGGCTGGAGACCAGCTTCTTCTCTCTATGCCTCTGCAGGAAAACCAGGAACAGCAACAGCTACTCCATCTCCACTGCTACCCAGGCCTACACAACCTCGACTTAATTCAGCTAGTCGTATCCCAGTGTCGGAAAGAGTAGGAAAACCAGGAACAGCAACAGCTACTCCATCTCCACTGCTATGGCCGGCTACCCAGCTCCATCTTCACTGCTACCCAGGCCAGCTGCTCTTGGAGGTGGGATGAGAAGGGGCAACCTTATGACACTTGAAGGACAGCAATCTCAGTGGTGGTGACCCCTCCCCTCACACACATACAGTTAGCAGATAGTCTAGATTTCTTTAAAGTCGAGTAATCCTTCAGTTTCTTTACTGGTTTGTTTGGAACAGAGTGATAGTGGAGACCCAATAGAATCCAGCTAGTCTGGTTAGGGATGTTCCAGAATATTCTATTATTCTTTGGTACAATGTCATTCCTATTTTGACTGTAGGAACTTGTCAAACACTTATGAAGAAAACACAGAGCTGCGATTCATTAATTTAAACAAATGAGAAAGAAATTCAGCTCCAACGCTTATTGACCAAATGGAAGACTGCACAGGACTTTCCTTGCAACTTTATTCTAAATAATAACAATCCAAAATAAATTCAGGCCAGGCCCTCTGTATTCAGTTGATGGACTGTCACCAACCCAAGCACCCCCATGGCTCTCTGGAAGATCCACACACAAATATTTATCTGGCCATACTTAGCTTGTCCGCCTTGGTAGGTATGACTTCTCTGGGACTTTGCCTACAGTGTTGGAGAAGAGACAGGCCTCATGTTCTACCCCATCCCGGCCCCAGGATTTTACTCTTGTCTTATGTTTAAGTGAAGAAACCACCAACAAAGCAAGTCAGAAATAGCCCAAAGTAACTGAGAAGATTCGTACCCTGGCTGTGGTGCTGCCCCCAGCTAGGCCTCAAAATCCCCCAGTTCATATTTTAGGCTCTGACACCGGAGTTCGCAGTATTTTATAATTCTCTACTCCATGTCAGCAGCTCACGGTACAGCTGAATATCAGCCCTATTTAAATCTGCAAGAAAATAGCTGCAGGTGACATAACCTTTCGTGTCGTACCACTGTGTACATACACAAATAATTGGGGCTCTTGACCCTGTCTGGGCCCATACAACTGTAAGTACAAACTTGACATTTTGATACTGCTGCTAGCCTTTCCCGTTGTTATTTTCTGTTTCAATAATCCATTGCAGGTAGAAAAATGAAAGAAGGAAGCATGAATGATTAATGCTGTCAAGCTAAAATAATGTATTTAGAAAAATCTATAAATCTGTTATTTGTGGCATTTTAAAACGGAACACGACAGTCCTCAGTGCCACACCGCCTGGTTCCCGGCAGATGGATGTGAGTGCTGGGCCGCCTGGGAAGCTAAGGAGACCAATGGGCCTCTGGAGTCTGGGTTGGATTGCTGGGCTGCGGTTGGCCTAGGATGGACCTGATGGGAAACTTGGGTTTCTCCTAATGCCAAGGTCAAGAACAAAGACCCACTGGAGTCTTTGGCAGAATGCATCAGCCAATCCTCTGGGTTTTGCAACAAGGCAAAGCTAAGTCGTACCTCTCAAAGTTTTTGATCCTTCATCCTCTACGTTCTGCACCCTAGTGGTTCCCAGGCTGTTGTTCCTTGCCCCAAACCACCCTCTACTAGATTGAGGTCAAGGTCAAGATCAACTTGTAAGCTAATCAAGTTAGACTTACTAGAGGCTCAGCACAGCTTCCAGCAGTCTGCTCAGTGCTAATCCTTCATGGCTTTACTGTCCCCACAGACCCCAAACTAGACTCTCTCAGACTCCAATGCAGTTACTTCCGGTCCCTCTCTAAGATGTTCCCAGTCTGTAGAAGTTCACACCTAGCTTCAGCATGCCTTCTCAAACTCTGGCATCTCTACTGTGACCTATCCTGATTAAAATAGTACAGGCCCTACCAACACCTCCTTGGCTTCCCATGCAGCACATTAAAACAGCTGCATTGGCAGAATCAATGTCATTGTCATTGGCTTGGGAAGCAACTTAAACTTTTGCTGACAATACAATGACCAATTCACATCTAAGTGATATTATCCACCAACCCCAAACTATTCAGTAACTCATCAGATTTGTCACCCTAAGTAGCATTGTGGACAGGGTGGGCAGACACCTGGAAGATATGGCTGCCTTGGCAATCTGTGTTGGGGATGAAAAGGTGGACAATGGTCAAGGAGAAATGGTTCCTGTGGAAATCTTGGGTCACTGTCAAGAAGAGAGGTTCCCCAGAGAACTCAGATGTCCCTTCGGAGCATGGGCCACACTGAGGGGGTGTCTTTATGATCTGCTGGCTGGCCACAAAGTAACCTCGGTGTCTTAGAGTAGCTCTAGTGGATGAAAGGCAGCTGTCTCCATTCCATTGACTCTGCTTTGCATGACTGGCTGATGTCACACCTTAAAGCAAGCCAACAAGGGAGACATGGGGCATCCTAACCCAAGGTACTAGTGAGGGACATAAGCTTAAAGAATTAGAAGTCTAGTGCAATGAGTGCCTTTTAAGGGCATTGGTCTTCTACAGTGTTGAGGCAGCCTGGTCAGGTCCGGAAGCCAGTGTCTAAAGTCATTTTTTCAAATTGGCTGGTGCCTAGTAAGTATCAGGGAATAGGAAACAGGCCACAGGGTGATGGGAACAATGGGAGCTGGAGCACTTTTAACCTTGGTGCATATCTTCTCCGTTCCAGACATCTCTGCGACTAAGGACACAGTCGTTGTGACACACACTATAGTAGGCATGGACTAGAGTAAATATAACCTCCATTGCACAAAGTCACTCTGCAGCTGGACCGTTAGGCAGATGGCATCTACAGGTCGATCTTGTAGTTAATTCTAGAGTACACAGCCTGGAATCTTCCTGCCCTAGACACACTCTGTCAAAATGAACAGCCATACCAGGCTTCTCTCCCTGGGTCTGTCATATATATGTATCTGGCCAGCAGAGTAGAAATGGATTTTAATCCAGTTTGTGTTTCTCCGTTAGTGAAGCCCGCAGATGCCAGGCTGTCTGAAGATGTTCGTTTCGCTCAGGTGCTAGGCCTCAATAATTTAAAATTAACTCAACTCTCTCAGCATAAAAAGTAATGGATCTGTCAGAACCCAAGTGCGGAATGCCTAATTTAAGATTTTACATGCTAATTCTGAATAAATGGAGGTGTCACAAGAAGGAAGGTTCTCTTTTTAAGTGCATAAAGGAAGACCATGAGTTAGTGGAGACTATTAAAGGCACCCCTTTAGTATCTCAGTCTTCATGAATACCAGACTCAGATCCAGGTCCTGAAAGTCTGTCCTCAGAAGCCCCCAGCACACTAACTTGGAAGTCCCTTCTGAAAAGATCAGTTGTGTACTCTTCTGAGGGCTCTTACATGTGAGTGCAGAACACCCTCATTGGTATTTACCCAGAAAAGCTAGGATCCAGTGAGGGTAACATGTTCTTATGACCGAGCTTCAGTTTGACTGGCCCCAAAGGCCTCAGGCTAGGGACAACCCAGAAGGTGGAGGAACCAGGATCTCCATTTCCTGCTAGACTTTCTCCCTCTGCCTTTGAAAATGGGATACAGTAGAAAGTGTGGGGTTCATGTAAGAGTCCCCAACCTAGATCTAGGACTTCAGTGAAGAACTTCAGGGCAATTAGGTAAATATTACTTTGTGTGTCCTAACTCAAAATGTCCCATGGGTACCTGAAGATGCTTCAGAAGGTTCCACAACCCTTACCTGGGGAAAAATTGGCACATGTAACAGAGCTGTAGCTTGGCTTAGCCGTACCTGACTCCTCTCCCTTGGTGCTTTGACTTTCTGTGTTGAGATCAAGAGATTAGGCTGTGATTTTTTTTTTTTTAGTAGTTAACTTGGCAATGACCTAAAACTTCTGAAAGAAGCAACTCAAGGGAAGGGGATTTGTTTGGGCTCAAATTCTGGAGGGATCCAGTCTGCCATGGTGGAGAAGGCACGGAAGCAAGAGAGGCTTGTGATTGCTGCCATAGGAGCGTAAGGCAGCTTGCTTCCATCTCTGTGGATCAAGACACAGAGGGACTGGGCCAGAAGAAGAAAGAGCACTAACATTTCATGCCCACTTCCGCCAGCCATGTCCCACCTTTTAATAATTCTACAACTTCTAAATCAGTTATACTAGCTAAGGACTGAGTTCTCAAATGCATGAGCCTACGGGTGGCATTTTGCCTTCAATTACAAGCAATGACAGTAGACAGCTTGGGCCTGCCATCCAGATTGACTCTGGTTTCTTTAGCCAGCTCTCTCTCTCTCTCTCTCTCTCTCTCTCTCTCTCTCTCTCCTTCCGTGTGTGTGTGTGTGTGTGTGTGTGTGTGTGTGTGTGTGTGTGTGTTTCTGCCTGAATCAGTCCAGGCCTCAGCATGCTTTCTGAATCATGATGTAATGGGGCGGGGGTAGAAGGAGCCTGTGGTAAGAGCTCTGAGTAAATGAAGTGCACAGAGTCATTTCTTGGCTATGTTTCACTTATGTCACCTGTAGGATCCTTATGAACCATCCACTCTTGGGATCACCCGTTTCCCGTAGCCAAGCACATAGAGGTATGAAGTTCCCGGGACCAGTCTCTGTTTAGGCCCTTGTCTTCTTGCTGAACCCCACAATGTGCTGGTCCATACAGAAAGATGGTCCATATGGAAAGAGAGAGAGATGATGCCAGGGAAGAGACTGAGATTCTGCCTGACTCCCTCTGCACATACTGGTTCATATCAGGAAGTTTCTGAACCCATGTTAAGTACTAAAACACCTAGCACAGAAATCCTCACAGGAGGCCTGCAGTCCTCACCAAGTATATGGGACTTGGAACAAATGACAGGGCTACACTGAGGATCTGGTGGCTTCTCTGTTTTTCTTCAGTCACAGAATGGTTGCATCTGGGGGTGGGGGGAACCTATTGGAGCCTTCCAAAGATGCAGCCTTAATGCAGGACTTCCAGTGGCAGAGGCAGGGTGCAAAGGAGTCATATTCCCAGGATCTGGCCATATCACTGTTTTTATTTTTAAATGGAAAAAAAAAAATAGAATAAGTATCCAGAATCTGTTTCCTTCTCTTGTAGATACAAGGAAACTTCTAGCGTCTAACTTTTCAGGAATGTGCAGGCATCTTATTTTTTCCCCCAAAATAGAACCCAAAAAGTGGGGAATAACTTCCTCCCCACCCAGGGCAATCTCTTCCTCCCATTTCCTTGTCCCTCCTGGGATTTCTGTCTCAGCATTAGTCATTTGCTATGGCTGTTATAGGACTCTGTGAAGATATTCCCGTGTCTCTAACACTCTGAGTAATACATCTTGGTAGAATGAGTCTGTGTCCTCTTAGTCTCTGCAACTCCAAGGGCCAGCCAGGCCCACTGCAGAGCATATTGTGTCTGCTAATGTCATTATAAAATTGAATTCCTGACTACATCCATACAGTTGCTATATGCTCCACGTAATACGATTCAGATGGTAGGTTTTCAGTGAGGAAAACAAACACTGGAATAACTTGCTCACAATGTTTCCAGAAGTTTCTCTCCTCAAAGGAGAGGAAATTTGAAAATGCCTTTGTAGAAAGCTGTCAACTTCCAGGTCCACACACCTGTGGGGCATGAACATTGAGGAGTTTATTCCTACAAAGTTCTTAGGAAATGCAGAGTTCACTGTAGTCAGGAGCCAAGGGCTCATTGAAGGAAAATAAATCAGTGTTGAGACTGGATGGGGGGAGGATCTTGAATGGTCTTATTGCTCTTGGACGCTAGCCGTTATAGACACGTAGATACCAACCAAGAGCTGAGCATTTAGGACTAACAGCCACTAGTGAATCACAGCTCGTGAAGAAGAGGATAGAGCTGGCATCTGGCAGATTGCTGGTGGGGTGGTAGGCTCCATAGCTCTTGGTGCATCTTGCAAGGCTGGAGCCACACTTGTTGGCTATGGACAGCCATATCTATTTGTCCTTCTGCTCCTACATTTCCTAGTGCTGTGCCTAAGCCTTCAGTGAAGACCTGCAAAGGTTACTGCCTGCTCTCCACTGTAAGCTCTAAGCAGACAAAGGGTGAATGCGTGTTCCATCTCCTGCCTGGTGGCACAGCATTTGCTGTATGAACAGGGTGTTATCGAGTAGGATATTCCCATGCATCCAAGCAAAGTGAAAAGCACCCACACCTAGAGAAAGCTTTGGAAGCTGGCTCAAATGACTGGTTGAAGTTGAAGGTGGGGACTAGAAGTCTGAGCTGCCAGAGGCAATGGAACAAGAAGGATTTAAATTCTGAATCTAAGTAGATCACCTATTAGACTTCTTGGCTAACCTTAGATGAACAGTGCATCCAGTGCCCACTCCCATAATGCCAGAACCCTTCCTAGTTTGACCGTATTGTCCCCTTCCCAGAATTAGTGTTAGAATCACCCTAACGTGCGGCAGGTGGACCATGCCACCAGACAGAATAACTGGTAAGGATGAGTGAGTTCACACCCTGTGAATCTCAGAATTGAGAACAGGAGGAATGGGTCCCTCAAAGATGTAACTATGGCACCCCACCGAGAGGACCATGACAATCAGCCACATAGGGAAACCACCTAGAGTCCTTCCCCATGCAAATAAAGCATCACTAGTATCTCAAACTGAGCCAATGGGAAGCATCTACTTCTGAATCCCATCCTACTCCTCGATGTTTGGAAAGTCTCTGTTTACATGGAATGAAGTGCACAGGTTTTTTTCACTGAGAATTGTCTGAAAGTGCCTATTTTACTGAGCTGGAACACTTTAGGGAAGAGTTTTCTCTCCTGAACCATTCATCACTGGACCTTGGACCTGCCTGGCAGGCTGGGCTCACACCCCTGCCACATCTACTGCTGCCACCACCAATGCCCACCACCTCCCACCATTGCCTGCTGACGCTGCTGCCCCTGCAACTGGCATTGGTGCTGCCACAGGACCCCTGCTACCTACCCTGTACAGGCTTCTCTTCTGAGCACTGTTAACACTTTGGCTGTTTCCAGCTGGACCAGAAACCCAAGAAACCTATTTGTCCAGGTTCTGCAGAAGACAGTAGTGTAAGACAATGATTTCCCAAGCCCACAACTTCTCATGAACCTGCTAGGAAAGAGTTACACCTTGTAATCCCTTGCCACTGATTCCCATCAGTGTGCCACACATGTGAGCATTCGTGCAATTTACCCTTAGTACACACACATCTCACTAACTCAAGTCCTCGTGCCTCCACTAATGGCCCACCCCATTCCACTCTCTGATACCTCCTCCTACCAAGAAGAGCCACACCCTCATGGTGGAGCCACCATCCCATGACTCTGCTGCACTTCTTCATCTGGGTCAGTTGGATAGCGTGTGTTACTTTATGGGATCGACCCAGAAAGCCTCAAGGGATGTATGTACTAAAACTCTCCACTCAGAGCACAGAGAATACAAACCATTTTGTGCTTAGAGAGCTGCACTCTGCCGTGTATTTGCTGTTTGTTGACTGCTGTCAAATATAATAAAAAGAAATAAATCTCAGTGAACAGAAAAATTAAGGCACGTAAATGTGCTATTGTTTTTTATTTTGTCCTGGACTCATAAAGCTGTGCTTCCTTTCCTTTCCCGAGTGGTCAGATAAAAAAATTAACTATAAAGCTGGAAAGAAAAACACATCCATGGAAAAGTGCTCTGCAGGGGTGAAAACCTCATCTGTACATGGCCAGCCAGGTTCTGCTTTCACTGGCTGGCTCCCTCCATTCTCTGCAGAACTCGGGGCCATGGGAAACAGAGGCTACCTAGTGTCCCAGACCCTCCATCTGACCCTGAGTCCTCTTCCTCCCAATTTCAGCCTCTTGCTACAAAAACACCAAATCACGGCTCAACCCTTTTCTCCTTGGTGACTCTGTCCACTCATTTCCTGTTTGACACCCGCTGAGTGTCCCCTCTTCCCTAGCCCCTGACATCACCTCCTTTGGGGAGCACTTTTCTCCAAAGGCTGCAGCACCTCTGGTCCTTTGGGGTATAACATGCCCAGGAATGCTCCCACATCCCTCACAGGGCTGGGGCACTAGAAGGGTGGCAATATCTTGCTTAGTCCAGAGCCAACAAATATGAAATCTCTCTGTACCTTTGACCTGGTTTGGAAGATTCTGAGCTGCAGCTGACATACCAGGAGCATTCTCTAAGATACAGTCTTAGCTATGCTATGCTTGATTTCCTGAAGTTGCACATCGCTTTTCTTAACCTTCCTCTTTGACCTTTTACTTCCGGGTCACCCCACTCCCACTCTCGAGACAACTGTTTAAGAGATTATTGCACAGGGAGCATGGATACCAGATAGAGAACTGGAGAACTGTGCAGGATTGTTTTTCTAGTTGCTGTGGCAAACCATCTGACAGAAACAAGTTAAGAAGCAATGTGATCCTCACAGTTTGAAGATTGAAACTTTGGGGAGGGAAAGGCATCGTGACAGCATGACAGAAGCAGCTGATGAGACTTTGTCCTTAGTCAGGACACAGAGAGAGATGCATGCTGGGACTCAGCTCATTTTCTACTTTATAGTCAGCCCCTGTTTCCAACCCACGGAATGTCACTGTCCACATGCAGGGTAGAACTTCCCACCTCAATTAGATCTCGCCTGAAACACTTTAACTGGCCCATGAGGAGGTGTGTCTCCCAGGTGATCCCAAATCGCAGCTGCCCGTGAAGACTACCCATCATGCTTCCTATAAGAAGCTTACTGGGCAATTGGAGGAGATGTTCCAGAACCCAGTATGTCAGCTCCCCTTCCTCTGTCCAAACATCTGTTGGGGTTAGTCTTGTGAGGTGAGTATTAAGTTGAATTCTGTGCCCAGGTTGATCGCAAAGAGACACTGCGTTAACGTATGTACTGTAAAGAATGCTTCTCCCAAATCCCTGATTGGTCAGTAAATGACTGAGGCTTATGACTGGGTAGAAAGGAGAAGAGGGCGGGACTTAGAATAGAGTGAGGCCTCTCAAGAGAGACCATGAGGAAGAAGGAAGGAGAGACAATGAAGGAGGCAGGTCACCAGGAGAGCAGATGGACAATGAGACATGGCCACGAGAAGCTGATTCTGAGGACACACAGGAGACAGAGCAAGCTAGGCAAGTAGCTGCAAGTAACACAGGGCCTGTGGTTTGAATATAGGATAGAAAAGCTCAGAACCTGCCCAGTCTAGGCTTACAGCTTGTAAATAAATGTATAGTGCTTCTGTGTCCTTTATGGGAACTATATGAACAAACGTGGGCCAGAGACCTCCTATAGAGAGGTAAAAGGGGATATAGCAAACCCCCAGAAGATTAATATTGTGCTACAGATCTGTGACAAGGAGGAAAATGCCTGCACAGGAATTGCTTTCTTCTCTTCTTTCTTCAGAAGCATGCCTCAGCCAGCATGTGCAGTGCTATCATCAGAGGCAGAACTGAGGTATGGCAGCAACATGACCAGGATGGGGGAGTGCTCTGGAGGGAGCCCCCGAGTTCCTGGCAAGTGACTCTCTAGAAAGAGAAAGTGGTTGTGGTCGATGTCCTCACTCCATGCTGGTAGAGATGCTTGAAGAATGATCACTCTCTAACAAGGATTATTTTTTAGACCCTGTTCTAATTCCTGATCATTTGCAACCATCTCTCAGTGTGTGGGGGAGATCAGCCCCGGGACCCTGGTAGAAACCCAAATCTAAGGATGCTTAAATCCTTTGTATGAAATAGCATAATGTGTGTGCTGCTAACACAGTCACTTAATCTTTACAGAAACATCATTAAGAGCTATTGTTATCCTGGTTTATGAAGGAGGGAAATATACATTCAGAAGGGTTCAAAACCTTGTCTTAGATCACACATCCTAGGGATGGCAAGGCCAATAATCAACTCCTGTCATTCTGGTCCAGCTTCTATGTTTGCATACCCATCTTTGTTCTCTTTTGGCCTGTGACAAGATAATGTTGTTCTGTTACCAGTACATAGTTCAGACACAGACACATGAAAGAAACAGATCTAGCCATGCAGCCTCACAAGGACAAGTCCTTGGGGAAGGACGCCTGGCTTCAGGCTGCTGAGACATTGCAAAGTGAGTGGCAGCAATGGCAGAAGCCCAGAGAGCTGAAGTTCAAGTGAGAAGTGCTAACTCTGTCTTTCCATGAGGCTAAAGAGCAGAAGAGAGCTATGGACCCAGAAGGGGACAGGAGCAGGAGAAGGAGGTATGAAGGTACTTAAGAACTTGGGACGGGGCAGAGTGGAAAGGAAGGCTGTCTTTGTTTCTGGAAGTGGTGGGGCTGTTTGCGAAGCCAGAGGGATCAGAGTGCTGAGTTATGAGGTTGCATAGGACATGTTGAGTTGTATGTGCCTGAACATCAGCAAAGAGCTGTCCCAAGCTTTGTTTGTCACCTGCTGCTGAGTCTCTCTCTGTTGTCTTTAGCCTACTGCTTCTATCTCCTGTGAAGTAGGCACTTGAGCATTACAGTTTCACCTCTTCTGTTCATCTTCTCTTCATTGTTCATTTCCTGGACTCAAATCCCGAACCTCAGGATACAGAGAGAGGATCTCTGTCCGCTACAATGTTTTGGGTTTGTTTTTCTGGTTATCACGTGAATTAAGTCATACACACACACACAAGCCTTTACATATCTATACACACATATCTGTGCATGCATGCCTACACACACACACACACACACACACACACACACACACCAAGCAACTAAGTACCACAAAAATCAAGTCAAAAGAGTGCAGCCTGGCATACAAGGGAGGAAAAGAAACACCTGCAAAACTTCTCCATAATTTGAACAGAAGTTCTTACAGTTAATTAATAACTCATCTATCCCCAAATTCAGTGACAGTCCATTGATCCATCTTTCTGACATCACCCTGCAACCCCCAAACCTTCCTGCCAGTTACAGAAAAAGGCCGTGTGCCTTGCTTGTGTTTGGATATGTCCATGAACAGTATACACTAAAGATTTGGTCCCCGAGGCAATGTTTAGTGCAGGGGATCTCGGGGACAGGGGATACCTGGGGAAGTGACTGGGTCATGAGGTCCTTTTCCTCATCAGTGAAGGACAGGAAGCTGGTGGGGGCTGTGGGAGGCAGACTCTAACTAGAATGATATGGACAATCTTTAAAGAGAATATCTTGTGCCAGTCTCTTCTTTGGTCTGCTTCTGTTGGTTTCCTACTACCACTGAAAATGGCATTTTCCTCCCCTGTGGTCTTCCACCATGACACTGCCTCACCCCAGGTCCCCAAAGAAGCGGAACCAGCCAGCCATGACAGCAACCGGAAGTGCTATTGAAAATTAATCTAACTCTGTTACCTTTGAAGTTGTTTTTGCCAGGCTTTTTGTTTGTTTGTTTTTTGGTTTTTCGAGACAGGGTTTCTCTGTGTAGCCCTGGCTGTCCTGGAACTCACTCTGTAGACCAGGCTGGCCTTGAACTCAGAAATCCTCCTGCCTCTGCCTCCCAAGAGCTGGGATTAAAGGCGTGTGTCACCACTGCCCGGCTTTGCCAGGCTCTTTGTCACAGCATCTGAAGCCACTGTGCTTCCTATGGGAGGCATTGTTGTCGGTCAACCAAGAACTTTTCCCAAGCCTCAGCCTCTTTATGTCCCTCAGCAGTGATTTCTAACTCCCTGGCTCTTAGAAGTGTCAGGGGTCTAGCTCTGAACAGTTAGGTATTAAGAAGGGAGAGTTGATGGTAAATGTCTTATACAGGATACTTTCTGATTAAAAACAAACAATCAAAACAGACCATCACAGAGGAGAAGTGAGTCAGAGGGCAGTAGGATGTCTTTTCCTTCTTCCTGCCCTGAAGACAGAATTGATGCCTGGAGCTTCAGTGGCCATTTTGCCACCATGAGGCAAAATGTACATAGATGAAAATTGAGCAAGTTACTGAGGTAAGAAGAGGAAAATCCCGAAAACTTGGTTCCATGGCTGAGCTGATGACAAGGCTGGAGACATCTTAACAATAAACACCCTTGATGTTTAAGACACAGTTAATCTGATTTTCTGTCACTTAGAGTGAAAAGCTTTCTCATCTGACAGACACATCTTAATGGCCACTCTCTTAAGCTATGCAAAGGCCCAGCAAGAAGCTCTGAAATGACTCTTCATAAATACTCCTGTAAACTAGCCACAGGACATCTGCATTTCTGCCTGGAGTGAGGGAAAGGAGCAGGCAGTCCCTCAGATGCATATCTGGTGTCCTTAACGAAGCTGTTTAACAGGAAAAATGTGTTTTTTATGTGCTTCATTTCCTAAACAACACCTTAACTCTGTGTGTGTGTGTGCATGTGTGTGTGCGTGCACACCCGTGCGCGTACGTGTGTGTGTGTGTGTGTGTGTGTGTAGATCCAGGGAGATGCCTGATGCATTGTGCTGAGCCAGGCATTTGTTAGCTTTTCTCTTAAACAATTGCTCTTGCCTTCCACTTAGCTCCCTTCTCTGACCATGTGGCTCTCTCCAGCCCTCTGCTCTGAAACTTTCTAAGGTCAGAGTTGATGTCTATTCCTCTCCCATTCCCGGCAGTGCTTGATGGTGTGTGGCGTGTGGCATGCAGTGGATGGGCTCAGAAAATGACTGCTGGGGGAGAGGAGACAGACAGAGCAGACACAGGACACACCACCATGTTCACCTGGGCCTGTGACAGGCTTGAGCCCAGTCTGGCCATTTTGATCCCACCTCCCAGCAGCAGCAGGTTCAGCAAAGAGATGTAGATGAGGCTCTGGTGGGTTCTTACAGAGAGTAAAAACCATCAACTTCCACTTCCTTCCTCTGGATGCAGTTTCTGGATGTGACTGAGGGGCAGTTGCAGCCATTTTGTGTACTTTTGACTAAATGCCTCTTAACTAAACCTGTGTGCTTATGAGTGAGAGGCTACAGCCCTGCCTCTCTCTTGAGTCTTCAGGAAGCAGCAAAGCTTTGTTGAGAAAAAGAAAAGAAGAGATTTCCTGAGGTCAACATGGAGAAGCTTGTGGAGGAGACCCAGGTCCCTAGCAGGCTGACTTCCCTGTGCTTTGTGCCTCAGTTTCCTCTGTCTGCTCGTATTCCCAAAATCCCAGCAATGGCTTGATCTGCATCTTGAAAACTTACAAGGCTTTGCATCCATGGCTGACCACCCAGCCTATCCATGAGCATCCATGGCAGACTACCCAGGCTCCTCCTGGTAGTTTGGGCTTCTTGGGGCTCCCAGTATAGATGCCTTCCCGGGCAGGGTGAGCAGAGCCCTATAGAATGCTTGTGCACTCCAGCAAGTAGGTAATCTTTAGTATCAAGGACTGGCCTGTAATACTGCCATCCCTGGTTACTATGATAGCAACATGTTGCCTAAGATCGGTGGCTGGGCAGGTCTCAATAGACACATCTGCAGGTGACAGAGAAGGTCCTCAGGTGGGCTAGATAGGATGCCAGACAGGCCTTCTGGACATCTGAGTTCTTTGTGTGTGTGTGCCTCAGTTTCCCCATTGTTTGCTTCCTGTGGTCTCCCATGCTTTCGGTGGAGCTAACAGTCTTGGTGACCTTCCACTCACATCCGGGCATTTGACGTAGTTTTGCCTTCTCCTGCAAGAGAGATCAAATCGAAAGGCCACTCAGTGCCGTTCTTCAACATTTCTTCACACAGGGTTAGCCCAAGAGATATAGAGAGTGTGGCTATGACCCCTCCATTTTTTCCCCCGACCAAATCCTGCAAGAGAGCCACCTAGCCATCAAAAGAGGCCTTCCAATCCCCTAAGCCTGGTGGATAACGAACGGGAAGGGAATGAAATTTTGGAAAGAACTCATAGAGGCGTCCTCAGTCATGGTAGACTTTTAAATTGACTCATATCTTGAAAGCAATGTTATTTTCTATCCACTCTGAAAGGGTAATATCAAACTCATGAAACATTTACTAACTTGGCTGCATAAACAGCAAAGCACCTCTCTCCCATTAAATATATATATATATTTTTTTTTGCAAAAGATATTTTAGTAAAATACTGCAGCTTGCAATTTAATTACAATGAGTAATTAAAACTTAGAGTATAATCATTTTTGGCAAAAAGTCAGTTTTTGTTAAAATTTTAAGATAGAAAAAGATGCATATTACGACCATAATACTGTTAGTAATTAAGATAAATGCATCAATTATTAAAGATGCAAACATGTCAAGCAAGCATAACTAATTATTTGAGCATGTTAACAGTTGTTTAATGTTAACAAGCAGTGAATTATTAAAGACCCCATGTGTCACATTCTGGACTGCATAAAATAGAATGTTCTGGAACGCTTTATGATTTTCAGGTTTTTCCTTAGATCTCCTCTGTCGGGTTAGCTACAAAGTTGAGATAACTTGCCTGTAAAATGGATTTCTAAAATAATTAGCTGTAATCAAGCTAGGAGAGACCACATCTCTGAGTTTGTTCGGCGGGGGGGGGGGGGGGGGGAAGCAGAGGATCCTGGAGAGGAACTGCAGACCAAGCAGCATGTCTGCAGGGAAGATTTATGTAATTTGGGGGAAAATGTTTGCCACCGAAGGTCCGGCAGAAACCGGAAAATGCAGTGTTGGATTGGTTCAAAAATAATAATAATTAAAAAATCCAGAGATAAAGCAGAGATTCAGCGACTTGTCACACATTTCCCAGCTGTATGTTTCTGCTTTTTCCTATTTAGAGGCACACCTTGAAAACAACCCTTCACGCAATCATATAATCAAGATGCCAATTAAGACACTTGTATAAATCACATGCAAAGCAATGCTTGGATTATTTTTGACTGTCAAACTGCAAATCAACGCCGGTAACATTCTCACTGGGATTCAACCAGCCGGGCTTTTCCTCTCCCTAGACACAAAGCAGAGGCCCTTGGGGCTGCAGGGGGTGGGGTACATCTGCTTATGGGCCTAGAAATCAGTGAGGAGAGAGCATGTTGGGGTCCTAGGGTCCCATCGTCTCTGCTCCCTTGGGCCCTCAGTGTCTAACCTTGACCCTGCAAACAGGACAAAGGAAACTGTGAGCTCCTGAATCCTGAATGGGGCTTTGGGGGATGTGGATCTGTGGAAGAGGGTAAGAACGGCATTAACACAGTAGGTTAGCTCCCAGGAACCCTTGTCTGGCTCCTATAGAAATAACCAGGACATGCAAGGTCCACATAGAATGAACCTGAGTCCACCAGAGAGCCTCCTCCACCCGGAGGCAGCTATTCTCTCCCTGTACACAGTCTGTTGCTGTTTCACAGGCAGAGAAGTGTTTGTCCATGGGTGTGGCCATCCTCAGTTCTGGATGTTTAGCCCTTTGCCCTGGGTTGAGAAGCTAATAATGATGAGTTCAATACATGGCCTGCTCTTGGAAGCTAGCAATGGTCCAGAAGGAAGGGCTTACAGTCAAGAAGACCCACACCCAGGAGATGAATTGGGCCAGTTAGTTGTCCCTTTCCCTAAGTAAGACAAAGAACATTTTCAGCTGACCATCTATCCAGTCTACTCTCCAACTTTTACAGTGTATAAGTGTAGCCAGACACAGGCCCAGGGACAGGAAGTGAAAGCAAACTGGAAGAACCACCAGAGAAGACCGTGACCACGTTGAGATTGCCACAGCCTGGTGGAAGCTGAGAGCCCGACTAGAAGCCAGTTATAATCCCAGTCGAAGTAAAAACTTGAGATTCCAGGGAAGGGTGCCCTGGGGTAGCGTACATCAGAAAAAGTTTGCAAACATTGGTATTCCAGCTGCTTTGCCCTTTTCTTCACAGCAGGTACAGGCATTCCTAGTCAGCTCTCTAGAGCCAGCATCCACACATAGTCAGTCTTTTATCCCTGTCACAAAGCAGGAGAGATCCTCTCTTCTGGAGACCCTTCTTTTCTCCTTCAGATTTCTGCTGCCTGTCATGTTAACTGGCAGGTGCATGCTGTGTAGACACTTGACTCATCCGTTCCCTGAAAAACCAGACAGAACAGGATTCTAAAGATGCTTTAGGTCTCATCCATATGTACTCAGGTATAAACCTGGAAGAAAAGAACTCTGCTCACTGGCTTCTTTTCCTTGGCTTGCTCAAACGGCTTTCTTACACAACCCTGGTCTACCTGCCTAAGGAGTGGCACTGCCGAGAATGGGCCGGACCCTCCCACATGAACCTTTAATCAAGAAAATGTGCAGACTGACATGCCCTCGGGACAATCTGATGAATGCAATTCCCCAGTCCAAGTTCTTTCTTCCCACCCTGGCATCAGGTAGAGAGCCCTATGAGAAATGAAGAGCCTTGTCACATCTGATCTGAATTTGGCTGGCACCTCTGGACTTAGATCTGCAAGGACCACAATTCTCTGTAGAGATGGATGATCAAAAGATACCAGGCATCCTGGGAGAGAAGAGAAAGGATCTATGTTCAACAAAGCCTGGATTACCAAGGAATGTGTGAATCTCTCCGAGACTCTCGTATTTATGTGCCACCCTGCAGATAAGCACTCCTAACTATTCTTTGTACATCTGGGCATCTGGAAATGTCTCATCACATACGGCTTTGCACACTGAGTGGGTCTTCTCTATAGCCTATCCCCTTACCACCAGAAGATGCCAAGGATGATAAGATAGTGCCATTGAGTGATGGAGCTAGGAGGTGGATAGAACCTGGGCCTTCACGTAAGTACATCAAAGCAAGCTTCCCAGACCTGAACTTGTCTCTCTATGTGATAAAATTCCGCACGTCTGTCATTATATTCTGTTTGTAACAGAATCTGAATTATTCTTAAAATCCGTATGGGAGCCATCAGATGTGGACTGTATGGGCTTGGGTGCTGTAACTCTTCCTTCTCCCCTTATCTGGTATCCAGCTTCCCTCTGTCTTCACTTTTTCAAATGGTATCTCTTTTAATCCATTTTCTGAAACACTCCACATGCCCATACTTCCTTCATGCACACAGGGCCTCTGCCTGTGTTGATTTCTCTTTCTGTGAAATTCCTTCTGGGTCAATCACTAACTATCCTTTTGCATGTCAACGGTTCAGGTCTTCTGGAAACTTCCATATCGAATGACCTTCTAGTTCTTTGCCTGATAAATTCTTACTCATCTCCCTCAGAGGAAGGACTCACCTTCTGAGTCCTTCCTCGAACTCGGGGTCTACAGACTTGGTCAAGGTTCCCAGTAAACGGCGCCATGTTTGTGATAATTGCTTAGTAACAGCTTACATTTATTTGACTAGCACCAGACACCTAATCACCATTCAGGAGACTGGACTAAAACCGAAGAGTAAAACAAAATAAAATAAATTCCATACATCAAAATACAAAGGAAATATGAGGTGTGCATCGATGCTGCTGCAGTATGATGTGGAATTCATATCAGATTTTACTTCAGAAAACGCAGTATCCAAGACAGATGTCTCTGAACCATTAGGTTATCTGGGCAACCAGGATGACAGACTGAGCTGGTGTCTAGTGTCCCTCCTACCCAATGCTATTTCACAGGGTTGCCTCTGTGTGGGAGACTGCCCTTTGTTCAACAGTGGTGGTCTAGGTGAAAAGCCAATCCTTACTTCTAAGGAGCCTCCAGATGAGCTGGCATTCCTCAGCTATTGTTTTGAGGAAGTATTTGTAAAAGCCAGGAGGGGCTCACCACTGGAGTCCCCACAATCACCCAAAACACCCAGAAAACACTGTCCACTGTATGACAGGAGCCTCAGGAGAAAGCTTCCAGTGAGTTCTAAATCCCGGAGCCTGGGCATTCCAGATCCTGAAATTGTGGGTCTCCCAGTCCCCAGCTTGAGCACTGGCTGCTGAGAGTGTTCCTCTGGCCCCGTGCCAAGCGCATCCCTTCATGTGTCAGCCCTGAATCTCTTCATATGTTAGGGTGAGCGGCGTGTACACTCCTTTTTTTTTTCCACTTCCAAGGCAATTCTACCATCTGTTTCTATTATGGGACTTTATGGCACAGAATACCTCAGACACCAGAGCCTCCATCTTTTTCCTGGCGGGCAGTTAAAGTACTTTATGAACAAAATGATTAAAAGGTAGGGGCCTCCTTAATTTCTCCCCCATTTTTCCTGGCACATTATAGAATTCAGAAGGTTTTTTTTTTTTTTTTTTTTACAGTTCATTTTATGAAGATGAAAGGTGATTTAAGAGAAAATTAAGAAATTATCAGGGAATGTAAATGTGACCACAAACCGCCTTTTAAAAATCCTTTAATCTCATCATGATTAAGTGGGGCTTTTTTCATATTGTGGCCTAACTGAACAGATTTAAGAAGGCAAAAATCAGGCATGGGCTGAAATTTGCAAATAATTCTGAAATTTGATATCACAGCTCCTGTGATTCTGTAATATAAAAGCAAATTAAGTCAGTTAAGTGAGGAAGCTTTTAGTCAGAGAGAAAGTTCTGGATGCATTTGGTACAAGATACACACAGATGATCATATAGCTTTAATGAAAGACAAGAATGTGCTGAGATTCCCTCACATCTATGGGTCTTCTTTGAACATAAAATAGGTCCACTCTGCACACACACACACACACACACACACACACACACACACACATCTGTCTTCGAAATAACCCAATGTGCTCTATACAATGCAGAGACAAAATTCAGTCCACCACTTGCTGCTGTTCATTCTTTGGCCTGTTTATAAAAACAAAAACAGTCGTGCACTCTTTGAGGATATTGAAGTATCATGATATCCTGTGACACCTTTGACAGTGAGTGTTGTTGAAAGAAACAGAAACCAAGGGAGTTACTGCAATTCACATACAGCAAGATGGACCAAGAACCCCATCGTGTCATATAGAGACCCCCGAGAAATCCCCTTTGTTGTCTGGGAAGGTCCCAGAGAAGAAAACGAACATGGAAGACTCATCAGTCTTCAGGCGACTCCTCATGTTCCCAATTCCCAGTAAATTCCTGTTTTAACAAGAAGGTCAGAGAAAAGCTGGAAAGCCTAGGCTCCCTGGATCTTAATTTTCTTTCTCAATGGATTTTTTTCCTTATTACACTTCTCTTGTGTAAAACAAAGCTCTGATACTACAATATCACATTCAAAGTCACTTGAGTGCTGACCATGAATGGTTGAGAAGGGAGAATTTGGAAGGTGTACTGAAGGGGATCACTCTCTTCAGCTGCCTGGGGGCTTGTTTCAACTCTGCCGTGGTCTGAGCACCGAGTGACAGTAGTCTCTAATCTGGACAGATGAAGGACCCAGATATGCACATCCAGGGGAACTGTGGGAACAAGCTGCACCATACTTCTGCTTCCAAGAGAAGAGCTGGCCTCTAACTTCCGTCCTACCCACTTCTACAACCTGATCCACACTCCCAAGTTTTGTTTACAGACACTCGGGTCCAGCTTTTTGCGTCTTCAAAGGTGGGCCTGTGCTCCAAGGAAGAACAGAGTCCTCTATTGTTCTGACTGCCCCCCTACCTGACATTACAGGAAGAACAGGGTTGGTCTACATCAAAACTCCTGTCAAGGCTTTGTCCCAGGCTGTAGAGTTGAGAAGGGTCTGAGTTAGGGGGATGGACCCCTTGTGAATAGATTTTTTTATTACCTTTAAGAACCTGAGCATTCTCTCCGAAATTGTGTAGACAAAGCCGTCTTCAGCCCCTGTTCTCAGAGTTCTCAGCCTCTGGCACAATGAGCCAAAATACATCCTTAAAGCATTTCTCAAGCCCAGGAGTTCTGCTTTGGTGAAGGAAAAAGATACAATATGATGTCTCTATCCTAAGCCATTTCTGGACATGGGATACAGAAGGCAATTGGGGTACCTTTTGTAGTGGGAGAATAGGCTCCAGAGCAAAGCCACCACACAGTGACAACAGACCTACATTTAGCTACAGGAAGCAAGGACATGGTGGACCTCTGCAAAACCCATCTGTTGCTAGGGCATTTTATTTCCCATTTCCCAGCAGAGATTCCTCTAAAAACAGGTGAGGTTTAAAAAGTGTGTCCTTGAGAACCAAGGAGCAAACACGCACATAGCTCTTTATTGATCACTGTCGAATGCTTTAACCGCAACCCACAAGCAAGAGGAAATGGAGACCATAGCCACCTTATACATCACAAGCCACAGAATGATGTCCTTGGCTAAGCTGGTGGCTGGGAACAAACAGATCTTACAGGAAGTAGTGCGGGGTGTGTGACTGCTTGCAAAATCACCACATCACTGCTTCCACATGCCTTCTATGATCTCTCTAGATTCTTCCCAGTGTGCAGGCCATTAGCTGTGGATACCAGCCATCTGGTAATCTGCTACATATAGACCTGTCATCTTAGTTATAATAGGCTGTGAACTTCCCCTGGGAGAGGACCAGGCTTTAAGTTGCACTTACCCTAAATACAGCAACATAAACTTATAGTCAGACACTAACACAAAGAGCTACAGAGACCTTAATTGGATTGAAGTGTCCATGTGGGCCAAGAACTCTTCATGCAGTTGATGCAAAGATCTAACCCACCCTTTCCCCTCTGCCAGTACCGGCAAGGAAGTCAAAGTCTCCTGCATGCTTGCCAAGCACTCTCCCATTGACCTGTACCACCAGCCTCAACTCCTATTCCAAAGATAATTTCCTGAGCTAGAATTAACAAGAGTATCCATGCAAGCATCTCATGACATAAGCAAGCTCTTCTATACTCACCCTCCCAGCTACATTCAAAAGAAACTGAGTTGTATACCCAGCACCAATTTTAAAATTCTATGTCACATTCCTTTCACCAAAACTCAGAGATTATTACAGAAGAAGGAACAAGAAGACTGAAAGATTGTTAGAGCCAGAAGCAGTGGACATCTGTAGCAAACAACATTTGCTAGATGTAACAGGGCAGTTGCATGCCCATCATCTGTGACTGAATCAACAAAAAATACATTAAGAGCGGGCCAGCCAAAATCTCAGCATGGACTGAGGAAGGTCTCATGAACTCCTATCCCCAATTGATGACTGCTAAGGGAGAGTTGGTTTTCTTCAAGGATGCGGCCCCTGAAAAGCTACCCACATCCCAGCAGATGTCCCTACCCCTATGAATAAGCATCTCTAAGTAGACTCAGTGGGTTTTGTTTTTAAGAGAGGATGGGGGATGGAGGGATGGCTCAGTGAGTTAGAACACTTGTAGTTCTTGCAGAGGATGCAGGATTGGTTCACAGTACCCACATGTTAGCTCACAGTCCTAGGGAACCAGATGTCCTCTTTTGACCCCATTGGGCACTGTATGAAGATTTGCACATAAACATACATGCAGGCAAACCACTCAGACACATAAAATAAAAATAAAGAACCTATGAAGTTGGGAGGAAAACTTGGGTTAATGAGAACAGTGGAGGGATGCTTTAGTTGGGGTTTTACTGCTGTGAACAGACACAATGACCAAAGCAATTCTTAGAAGGACAACATTTAATTGGGGCTGGCTTACAGGTTCAGAGGTTCAGTTCATTATCACCAAGGTAGGAATGTGGCAGTGTCCAGACAGGCATGGTGCAGGAGGAGCTGAGAGTTCTACATCTTCATCTGAAGGCTGCTAGTAGATATTGACTTCCACACAGCTAGGACAAGGGTATTTAAAGCCCACACCCACAGTGCCACACCTACTCCAGCAAGGATACACTTCTTAATAGTGCCACTTCCTGGGCCAAGCGTATACAAACCATCACAGGCCACTCCCTGGTCCCCATAGACTTATCTGTACACATGAGTCTGTGGGGGCCACAGCTAAACATAGCATAATAAAAGAATACATTTAGTCCAACTTCCAAAGCCCTCATAGTCTTGACAGTGTTAAAAGTCCAAAGTTCAAGGTCTCTTCTGAGATTCATCCAATCACTTAACTGTAATCCCCAAAGCAAAACAGGAAACCAGCTGGGCAAACTCCACAGTCTGCATCTCCATATCTGATGTCAAAGAAGTCTTCGGATCTCCAGTGCCTTTTTCATTGTTGTTGACTGCAACAAACTTCTTTCTCTCTCGGGCAGTTTCCACTTCCTGTTAGCAGCTTTCCTCAGCAGATAGCCCACGTCTCTGGCATCTTGGGGTCTCCAAGGCAACTTCAATGTTACAGTTTCTTGTTTCAATGTCTGGGATCCACACATGATCTTCTGGGGTCCTATTTGGCTGGCATCACTTCTTCAGTTCTGCCCTCTGTAGCACTCTAAGCTCAGGTTGATCCACTTCACTACTGCTGCTGTTCTTGGTGACCATCCCATGGTACTGGCATCTCTAATACACTGGGGTCTTCCACTGCAACTAGGCTTCACCAATAGCCTCTTATAGGCTCTCTTCATGGTGTCAAGCCTCAACTTCTTTGCAGGACCCCTTCAGGCCTGAGCCATCAATTGCAACTGAGGCTGTACCTTCACCAATGGCCTTCCATGGTCTCTCACAGTGCCAAGCCTCAGCTGATCTTCATGACCCTTTCATGCCTCAAAACCAGTACCACCTGGGTGGCTCTTATACATTATCAAGTACAGCTGCAGCATGAGGTACAACCTTGGCTATCTCTGAAACACAACTTCTTTGTGCTCTCAGAAAATACTTCCCAGAAGATTTCATCTCAGTGATGCTGGTCTCTTCTCAATCACTGCTACTTTCTTAGCTCCAGCTAACCAGCATCAACTGTCCCAGTAGTCTCCTTCTCCTCTTGAATATAAATCCAGGTACATGGCTGAAGCATGTACAAGGGACAAGTACTGGGGATGCTTTGATAAAAACATTATATACATCATGAAATTCTCAATACAATTTCTTAAATATATACTTTAAAGGGAGGGAAAAGGAGAGAGAAAGGGAGACAGAGAGTCCAAGCTCTGGGGATAGCTTAGCAGTTGAACCACTTGCCACACAAGCAAGAGGATCAGAATCAGAGTTCATTGGAATCCCTAAATCCCTATAAATGCCAGGTAGGCATGGCAGCTGTCCTGTAATCCCAATATCAGAAGGCAGACAGGATATTCCAGGAACAGGCTCACGATCAACATTAACTGCAGTAGTTGGCTTTGGGTTTGACGGAGAGACGCTGACTCAAAGAAGGAAGAAGAGTGATGGGGGAGATTCCCAGCATTAAACTTGGCTTACAGACATGCACACACCCACCCACCCATATGTTTACACATAAAAAAGAAAAAGAAAGAATACCCAAAAGTTCCAGTTCATTCTGTGACTGTCGGAGACTCAGGAGGAGCTACCCCTGGTTCAGGTCACTGTGAGAAACAGTTGTTGGGACAAGCTGAGTGGCAGGTCTCCTCCCCCTTCTTCCTTTGTTCCTGTCTATCTCCTCTCTTCTTGACCTGCATGGATCCCCAGAGGACAGGATTAGGTCAGACAAATTGTATAGTCCATGGAAGTCTAAGTAGTAGGGCTCATACTGTTACAGAGCATGTAGGTCTTTACCTACTGCCTCAGTTTCCCAACGTTCCAAAATAAATAAGGGCATGGACATAAGCAAAGGAAGCTATTTACTTCAGCCAAACATGGGTGGACGGCTAATGTCCTCCCCACGGTGCTTCCCCACAGGCTTATAGTTTGTTAGCAACCTCAAGTAAAAGGCTAGATCATATGTGAATTTAACTGTGAGGCAGGTTATCCATTATTATCCCAACGTACAGAAGGCCATATGTGGGCCTTATGTTTCCTCCATTGTCTCTGGTCTCTGTTGTAGAAACAATATTTATACAAGTCCAGGAAGAGGAAACTGAGGTGGGATAGATACTTCATCTTAAAGAACCTCCAAGTTTGAAAGGGAAATGTTTCAGAGATCTCTACTTATTGGGGCAAAGACTTTGTCTCTAAACCTGTTCTTTTTGTGTGTGCATCTTGTATTTCTCAGCCACCTTTAAGATGGAACTCCTACGAGCCTGTTAAACACATCCATTGACTTGAGAAAGAAACCATCAAGATAGCCGAAAGGAGAGCACAAGCTTCACTCTCTAGGTCTCCAAGTGCTCTATCACCGAGCTCTATCACATAACCCCTTACTGGGGAGATTCTAGGCAGGGGCTCTACCACTGAGCCATGCTCCCAGCCCCTCATTTGGGGATTCTGGGTAGGTACTCTACAACTGAGCCACACTGTCTCCTTGAGTTGGTTCCTACAGTTTATTGCCAACATGCCAATTATCTCTGAGAACATTTTAATGTGATAAGCTATTGTACAGTCTCTATCATGTATCTGGCCTGCATCATGTTTCCAGGAAGCCCAGCTTCCATATGGTGGGAAAGGATGTTTAGAGATTACAGTTTTTCACTGGGATTCTCAGCACAAGGGGCTGGCCATTGTCTCTGGCCAGCCCCTTTCAGTGAACACATTTTAAAAAATCTCTAAATCCTCAAGAGAAAACACGTCACAAATTCAAATTGACATTTTCAACTTGAGCTTAGATTGAATTTTGATTTGCCTCTCTTTCCTCATGCTGGTAATCTTCTAATGACATTAACATAGTTGTTTCATGGTTTCCTCATACTTTGTGAGAATCTAAAGGGGAGTTTCTGAGTGACATCGTCCCTGACAATATGGTACCACACAGCACAGCTGCAGGTAGTTTGTGCCTTTACATTATAACCCACTTGAAAAATCTGTTTTAAATTCACTAAAAGTAAATTCTCTCTGTGAGTTATGCACCCAACTCAGCTCACATTTAGTTACATCTTTTGATTTTAACCTTGGATTTCAATGAACAGTTTCTTTTTAAGCTTTGAATTAATAATATTCAATGGTTTTCAATGGTTATTTAAACTATTCATCTATTCTAGAACCAAGTCCTCAAAGGTATATTGAGGCATCTTTCTTTTATCTGCTCCCCTTCCACTGTTTTCCTTCCCTCTCCCTATAATTGTACTTGGGACTTAACATTTCATTATTTATTAGCGTCCATGTGTGTTTTAGTCTTATCTTATTTTGTTTTGTCTTGTTTTGTTTTGACAGAGTCTCACTATGTAGACCAGGCTGGCTCCAAACATACAGAGATCCATTTGTCTCTGTCTCTCCTTCCCATTGTTGGGATTAAAGGCATGTGCTACCACACCTGGTCTCACATGCTGTGGTGGTTTTAATGAGACTCATCCCATGGGCACACATATTTGAATGCTTGGTCCCTAGTTGGTGGAACTGTTTTGGGAAGGATTAGGAGGTGTGGCCTTTGTTGATGATGTGTCACTGAGAGAGGGTTTTGAGGTTTCAAAACCAAAGCAGGCCCCTGCCCCCAGCCTCCCTCTTGCAGATCAATTGTAAACTCAGCTACTCTTTTAGTGGCATGCCTGCCTGATACCATGTTTCCTGCCATGATGATCATGGACTAACCCTGTGAGGCTCTAAGTGAGGTCCCATTTAAATGCTTTCTTCTAAAAGATCCTTTGTCATATAAATAGAACAATAACCAAGACATATACCATCTTCTGTTCTTTATATCCTGCTTTATTTTATAGAACAACATACCAGAGAGACCTTTTGGTCATGTTATGAAGAGAGACACTGTCCCTTCTCATACCGCTACAAACTATTCTGTTATGGGACCCTCTTGCTGTAGTTTCAATGTAGAGTGTCTGCTAAAGACCCCTGTGTTAACAATTTGGTCTCCCACATGGACCTTCAGAAGATGGTGGAACATTAAAAAGGTGGGCCCTAATGGGAGGTGAACATTTAAAAGGTGGGGTCTAATGGGAGGTGTTCAGGTCATTGGGAACATGACCTCAAATTTGACTGTGAGACTCTAGTTCATTCCTCCTCTCTTCATTGACTCCCCAGGATGAGGTGAGCAATTTAGTCCACATGTGTCACCACCATGATCTGTTGTTGCCTTAAAGTGGTTCAAAGCAGTGGGAGACAAATGGATCACAGCTGGGACCTCCAACATTGTGAGCTCAAATAAACCTCCTGTTGTAAGATGATTTATCTCAGGCACAAAGTATAGGAACTGGAAACTAAACCACTTCTTAAACAAGAGAACTGATAAGAAGAAAATACTACAAACCACAAAGCAAGGTATTGAAGCATAGACTTTTGGTTGTATGGGACACACACAGACACACACAGACACACACACACACATATACACACACACATACACAT
>JADRCH010000246.1:1121817-1148455 GCA_019843965.1 Rhynchomys soricoides | reverse complement strand
TTGAAGCATAGACTTTTGGTTGTATGGGACACACACAGACACACACACACACATATACACACACACATACACATATACACACATACACATACATATACACACAGACACACACATATACACAGACACACACATACACATATACACACACACATATACACACACACAGATAGACACATACATACACACACACCAGACACACACACACACACATATACACACACACATACACATATACACACATACACATACATATACACACAGACACACACACATATACACACACAGACACACACAGACACATACACACAAACATATACACACACACAGATAGACACATACATACACACACACCAGACACACACACACACACACACACACACACGAACGAACCAAACTTTAGAATTGAGTTGAAGTAGTGATTATAGGAGAGAGATGGATTTGTAGGGGTAGATTTTGATAGAAATAAAGAAATGGTTACGGCCATCCCGCCTTGATCACTTGCTTTGTTGTAGGAACTGGGATAAGAACTTTCCTTTGTGCAAATTATTAGATTTGATTTCTGATAACTTCATGGTGTATCTAATGGTTACACATCTTCTTCCACATGGAATTCTTATCATGCCAAGCCTGGGTGAGTTCCAAGTTCAAGCGTTCTTTTCCTCTACAGTGCTCAAAGCACTAAACTTGCCCAAGCATGTCTATGTATTTATCTAGAGAATTCTAGGCTGGGATTTGACCAACAGTTAGGCAACCATGCCCACATACACATACTCAGAATTTTCCCTGCTGTCTTGGAAAAATCCAGGAACCAGGATAATTTCTAACAGAAAGCACTTAACCCAAATGGCCCTGGGTGAATGATGAGTGACAGAGTGTCATTGACAAACAGGTGTTCATAAGACTGGGCAAAGTCAAGTTTGCTCCAAAGCTCCTTTCCCTCAACCCCCAGGCCAGCACGGATAGGTTGTAGTCTGATCCATGAAGTATACAATATGACCTTAGGCACATGCTTTGTTTAGAGCCCCTGTCTATTAATGTGGCCCACTGTACACATGAGACAGATGGCAGATAGCGTGTGTGACTAAGGTCTATTGCATTACCTCCTTTTGTCTGCTGTGAAATAGAGTACAGCCAGCAAACTGGGACACCATTGCAGATAAAAGTTCTATGGCTGATCTTCACAGGGGCAGTTGAGGGCCAGTCTTTGGCAATAGGAGCTGTCATTACCTTTCCCTATGGTCTCCCCATAGCCATGCTTCTTGGAGAGAATGGAAGAGGTTCCCCACAGGGTCCTCATTGTTCATGCCTAGACAGGGAACTACTGCCATATTGAAAATATATCAGATCCTTGAAATCTGGGCAAAAGACTCACAGAGATAATAATCGGCTTTCCTTAATCAATGGATATGGTACCAACTCACAGGCTCAGACTCTGTCAAGAATGCAAGTATAGACAACTCTGAGACATCAGTCATAAGCATGGGGAGTTTCCCAATGGTCCATCTTTGGGAAGAGGTCATGGAAGTTGGTTTCTGCCCAATGCCCCTGGACACACACTTTAAACTGAACATTTCTTGGGTCTTCTGAAGTGAGCAAATGACTCATTTTTCAAGATATGCCCAAGGTGGCACCATAGTGCCTACAAGGATTTATTTCTCTGTTCTTTGTCTTCTGTCCTCGTTACTAAAGTGTATATTTGGAGGGAAAATGTTATCAAAACCTAAAGCCTTTCAAGAATGATCTGTAACCTGCTTCCCTGTGACTTGTGAGCAAGTTAAGTGTAGACTTTAAACAATGTGAGCTTATTGTACTACCTGGGTTGCCAGCTGACATAACAAAGGCATCCTGATTCAGGACAGTCCTGAGAGAGGCTCCCATGGAGCAAGGGCACTACTATAGAAGAACTAACAGACTCACACCCTATAACAGCTCTGCAGATGGGGCCAGGATGTTCTGGTCCAGTGTTGTTATGTCATTTCCTATATGAGCTGGAGCAAGTCACCTGGCTCCTGTGATCCTGGTTCCTTTCCCGTTACATTGTTAATCCTGGGAATTAACACTACATCCTTCTCAGGGCTATGCATGAGGACATTCATAAGATAGCTTAGAAGAATGTCCAGCAGAATTGGCATGCCTGGAACATCAGCAGTGTCTGACTAGAACGTGGGGTACACAGCTAAGTTTGCTCCAAGAGTTGGGATGGCAATGGTCTAGAGTGCATTTGATCTCGTCAAGAGCTAATGTGGAAGAAACTACTGCCCTTTGTATACTAGTCTTGGTCCAATCTGGCTTACTGGTATCCACCATTAACCATTTTATCTCATTGGCTCCTTTGTAGACAAGTTTTGCTATAGATAGACTTTTAAGTTAAAAAATGATTCCCCCATATTTTGTTCAAAGATCACATTTTCCTTTGGAACCAAGAAACTAACCCTAACTTTTTAAAGAAAGTGACTCTAATATCGTGGCTACTACCTAAGCGTCTAAGGCCAAACATGTTTGTTTTCTCTATTCCCCAAATTCAGTCTCCATCCAAAGAGCTGTGGGTGGCCATACCTTGCTCTTTGGTGAACCAAGAAGCAGAGGGCATATGTTATTTTATGGAGTGCCTACAGAGAGGAGCCCCATCTTGTGTGGTGATTCACCTTTAGTCCTTGCCAAAGGACACAGGCATATTCCTTCTCCAACAGAGCATGTCCAAGCCCATGAAGCCAAATACAAAGAAGAATGGGACCTGCAATAAAAACAAAGACAAACGCGAGTCTTAGGTTTCACTTATAACACAGGTTTGGGAACAGAGTCAAGGATTTATATTCAGCTAGAGACTTGATTCCAGCAATTCAAATGCAGTTTTGAACTCTTTATCCCAACCTCTCCTGCATCCCACTCAACAAACAGCTGATTTACTTGAGTCACTAAAGACACTTACTGGTTTTCTGATGGGAGTAGAGGTGTGAGCTTAGTTATGTGGCGTGAGGGACAGCCTTTCTCACTCTCCTACTTGATTCTTGATTTAGCAAGAACTATCCACGAGGAATCCATTTAGTCTGCTCTGGTAGAGTTTCATGTGGTCCAAAGTCAAGATGCGCTTTATTGCCAGAACGCTAAGAGTTAAGTTTTTTCCTCCCCGTGATGCCCAACCCTCATCTCCTCCTCCAGCCCATCCCTTCTCCCCTCTCCCAGGGCTGGCTTCCTGTGATTTATGGAGGGCTCCATCCCTGAAGGGAACTGACAGTCACTCTCATTTTCTTGTGGCCCCCCCTCCTCACGGCCAAGGTCATGAGCGAGGGGCCCCCTCCGAGTTTCCTCCACTCGTCCTCCCTCACCCTTCCTCTGGTATGGCCTCATGAATCATCCCGTCTTCACATTGAACTCCTGACGCTTCCCCAGCACCAAACTGCCCGACTTCCTCAATTTTTCTTCATTCTCACTAACAATTTGGTAATGAAATATTGATTTTTAGTTAGATTCAAATAGATGTTATTAAGTTTGCATTGATAAATCGTTCCCTTTCTAAGGCTAGAAGTACCTCAGTCAAATTCTAACTGCGCTTCTATACCTGGTGATGTATTAATCTGACGTGTCTGTCAGCCCAGATGCGGGACCAGAGCTGGGGGTGCAGGTCTAATTGCTGTTACCTCACAGTGAGGGGATAATTCCAGCCTGTGTGTGGTAAGATTTTCAGCCAGGAGATCCAAGTGAATAAACATTTTCCACTTTTTAAAGAGTGTTGTTTTCTTCACGGCCACTTGCCTCGTGGGGGATAAGATAGACATTGGCCTGTTTAATCTCAATTCCCTGCCCCAACCCCAGCATGCACATTGTAAACAGAATACATAACATCCCGGTCATATTATAAAGTATTGACTAGAGAGGAGCACAAGTATGTCAGTCCATCCGCAAACTGTCAGTGGTGTTCTGAATGCTATGGGCAGACGGCAAAACTAATAGTGCACTCAGGCTTTGAACAAGCCACCCAAAGAGGGAATGCTATGGAGCTCAGATGCCCAGCTTCAGCTGTGGCATGAACTTTGGCATAACCTGGGTATTGTGTGAGAGTAGCCAAGGCTACCACATACCTCATCCTCTTGGTCACTATTGCAGCCTCTCCCACACCTCCCTGTCTCTCTTAATCCTCTTTTAAACAGCCTTCTTCAGGACCCAGATGGTCCCTGCAGGCTATGCCCAGGGCTATGAAACCCTCAAGCCGGAGAGGATTCAGATACATAAAAACCTCTCTCCTAGCAGAGAGCAGAATGTGCTACTTCCAAGAGAGGGATGCCTTTTCCTAGTAATAAACTGCCTCCATCTCTAGTCGCTGGTCCTTGCTGAGGGTAGTTACGACAACAATCCATCCTGATACCTATTGTGTATCAGATAGATACAAGACTCAAGATAGACCAAACAGCATGCTTTTCCATATTGATCTCAAATAGAAGGAAATAATCCTGTCTACTTTTATAGGATGCAGGACCACAGAAGCACTGAGAAGCACTTTCCCCACTCACCACCCACTGTATGATACCTGGCTGCCACCAGTCAAGAGCAAGACTGTCACTGCGGCAGCTTCCTAGTCCTGGAACTGCTGGCAAAACCATGTCCTTCCTCTGGTAAGATTAATCTTCTCAAAGCAGAATTCACACCATGGTCATGGTCACGACCTTCTGTGGATTTCCATCACATGTCATATAGCATCACAAACCCAACATCAAAGCCTCTCCAGTCCCTAACCCACCACCTCCTTCTTCACTGAACTAGCTCTTGGCTGAAGGTATTCATCTATATGTTTCATTTCTCCTGTTCTTAAGACCTCCGTAGGCTGTTCTTCATTCTCAGAAGAACCTTCTTCCCTGACTTCCCTCTTGCATCTCTATGCACATATCACTTGTTTTTTATTAAGTCATGTAGTCAGTTTGCTTTAATAAAACCCCATGATCAAGGTGTCTTCTGGAAGGAGGGGTACATTTGGGCAGATAGTTCCAGAGGATGAGAGTCCGTTCCGTGCTGGCTGAGTGGAGGCGTGCCAACTAGAGCAGGAAGCTGAGTGTCTGCAGCTTGAACTGCGCGCAAGAAGCAAGGAAAGTGAACTGAGAACAGCTCTAGGCTGTGGAGCAGTGATCTGGTAGGCAGTCTGGCACACCAGTTAAGCACAGGCAAACGCTGGGCGACCCCGGGAAGTAATTCGCAAGGGACCGGAAATGTTATGCCAAAGCTCCCAGGAGGCTTTTTGGCTCCAGCCACGGTCACATACCACGCCCGGGTAGAAGCGTGGCCACACAGCTCCAAGCCATCCCCACCTAGAGGCTTAGCCCTTCCAAGGTACTATATCTGCCCTGCCTCTCCCGGGAGAGGTGGGAGGTACAGTTCCATCCATGCCAATTTCCACACGATGAAAATAAAGGTCTTAGAACTATGGACTGTCTCTTCATCTGGACCTGCCGTGGAAGCAAGGGATCTGGCCCTCAACTAATGCCCCTCAGCTAATCTCTCAACGTGAGAATCTCAGCGCTCCTAGACTGTACCCATTCACCCAAGCCTAAGCAGCTAGCCCGGCGCCCCAAGCAGCCAAAACCTGGTCCCAGCGGGAACCCTAGCTGCGCTCCGGCTAACCCTTCTGAGGCACCCTGCTGTGACTGCGGTGCCCCGGGCTAGAGAACCCACGGAGACCGACTGCCTCGAGTTCCCCGGAAATGGCCCCCTCCCCTACCCATGGGCAGGGCCAGCAGAGGCTTCCCACAGCCCCCCAACTGCCCCTGAGACTGTGGGGGAAGATGAGTGGTCACTTTCCATGTGTCTGCTGTCCCATCCAGAGCCGCAGCGCCCCGGGACAGAATGGAGCTTCATCCCACAGCGCCAGGTATGCTCCCAACACTAGGCTTTGGAACCTTAAATCTCACTCCTAGTGATGCGCTCCACCTAAGCAAGGCCACACTTCCTTAGCCTCCTCAACATACCAATGCCTGTGTGGAGTATTCTCATTCAAACCATAATCCCCAGATGCAAAGCAGTCTTCCTTAGGTGACATCCCCCATTTGTAAGTTATCAGCGGACATTATCTCCCCAACTAGATGGGAATCAGAAGTCTAGAAAAGACATGGTCCCTATGTCTATGGTCCCCTCAGGCTTTTATTACCAATGTTGTACTTGGAACTAAAGCATGTAATAGATAATTTGAATATGCGTGACACTGTGTTGATTCATTGATTCCTACATTCTTAAGTCCGACCAGTTCCACAAAGCCACTCCTCTTCTGAATCCTTCCCAGGTATCTTCAGTCAGAATTAATCTTTTGCTTCTCCGTGTTCCCACGCTATATTGTTTCCAATATCTAATTAGCCTGTATTAATTAATGTGTACATTTGCATGCGCTTCTTTAACAATATATTTGAGACCTTAACTGGGAAGTACCTCCTAGGGTGAGTTTTCCACTCTGCTCTAAGTTCCTTAAACTACAGACCTGATTTGTCTCCTAAGCTCCTAGGACAAAGGTTGAAAAGAATCAAAGAAGAATTTGTTGGACTGAACGAACTTCGATGAATTTTTCCAAAGATACAGCTGCAATATCGCGGCGGGCTACCTTTGAGTTTTTAATATCTGCCCCCAAATCAGTTACAAAGACAAGCATATTTTAAAACCAGCTGGCTATACGGTTTGAGTCTGAAATATCCCACAGCCTCCTGCTTTGAGCACTTGGTCCCTAGCTGGCTGTGTGCTAGGAGGGGGATCCAGAGGCAGAAGTGTATTGCTAGGGGTGAGTCTTTGAAGGTTAGATGTTGCTGCCCTGGTTTCAATCTCTGTCTCTGCTTCCTAGTCACCTCCGAGGTTAGTTGTTCCTAACCACAGCTCCCACCACAGACTGTGCCACAGTGCCTTTACCTCCATGGCAGATTTAAACTCTGAAACCGTGGTCCACCTGCAATACTTCCTCCCTTAAGTTGATTTTGCCAGGGAGCTTATCTCAGCAGTGTGAAAAGGAACTATCGTATTGATTTACACCAAAAGAGAGGTTTATAAGCTCTTATGAATCAACCTAGTTGCCCATAAACAGATGGATAATGAAAATAATTTGGTATGTGTGTGCATATCCTCTATGCATACATATTGTATAGAGATAATATTCAGTTCCAAAGAAAAATGAACTCAAAATTGTACAGAAAAAAAATGATGGACTTTGCATAAATATTAAATGATGCCATATGATCTCAGAAAGGAAAAATTTACATGTTCTCTCTCATATAAGGAACTTGGCCAGTAACATGTATAAACAAACTTCTACCTAGGTACAGAACTACATGGCATAAAGACAGGACAAGAGCTAAATATAAGGGGATGAGAAGAGACTGAAGTAAGTGATAGGCACGGGTGACAAAAGGAGGTATGAAGCGGATTGCTTATCTAGTTCTGATTTGGTCATAAGTCATTTGGTTTTGGTGATAGGTATAAAGTGTTATGAGATACTCCATGGCTTCTACTCTGTATGCCTGCTCTGTATGTACAGTTTCATCGGGTTGTCTAGGCTTGGATTCAGTTTAATTTTCTTGTGTGATGTTTTTCCTTATTTGCAAGTTATTTTTTAATAATAAAGTCTATTAAAAAGAAAGGAGAGAAAGAAAGAAAAAAGAAAGAACTTTGTCCATGCTTAAATCTACTGGAATCCTGATTCTAAACAGTATCATCCAACCCTTCCTCTCTCTGCCTCTCCTTGTTTTGTGGTGGCTCTGTTTTCAGGTGATCCTTTTCCTCGTGGTGCTAAGATAGCTGCCAGAAGCTTCAGGCAGACATCCCATCTTCCCAGCAACTAGAAAAGCAGCTTCTCCTTTTCACCCATACAGATTTGTACATTTTGATTGGCTGGACTTAGGTCATGTGACCTCCACTTCATCTAGTCCTATTGTACCTTGAAGATATTGGCCTGCTTCTCTCAAGATCCCTAACTTCGGCCTCTCATACTTTAATTTACAGAGCACTGATGTTTCCCTGTGGAAGAAGCCTTTCTACTTAGCCTACCTGGAGCTATAAAGAAACTGTGAAGAACAGCCATTTGTATGGAGGTGATGGTTTCCTCCTTGTCAGTCTGCAGCTTTAAAGAGTCAACAAATCTAAGGAGGTGATCAGCTCCATATTAGCAGGAATCTTGAAGGCCTGTTTCTCACATCAGCTTCTTAGTCTGAGTCCCAGAGTTACAGAGCTGTGGAGAAAGGGATGCTATCCACCCATATGAGCTGAGAGGGGAGGCAGGGGTTGTCAACATAGGGCGTTTGTTTGATAATGCCATCTTCCACATGTAAGCCTGAGCCCTAGCATATCCTGGAGAATTAACATTAATATCCCAACTTCTGATTATGGAGGATGACTAGAAGACATAGGAAGCATCTCTCTGTGCTGAATATGTTGTCAAGTTGACACAGACTAGAGTCATCTAGGAAGAAGGCCTAACCTACCCACGATGGGCAGTGCCACCCCTTGGCAAGTGGTTCTAAGCTGCAGAAGGAGAACTAAGCAAGCCATGGACAGCAGGCCGGTAAGCAGTGTCCCTCCATGGTCTCTGCTTCAGCTCCTGCCTCCAAGTGTCTGCCCTGACTTCTCAATGATGAACGGAGACCTAGGATGTAGAAGCCAAATAAACCCTTTCCTCCCCAAGTTGCTTTTGACCATGGTATTTATTACAGTAACAGAAAGCAAATGGAGATACCCTACCACTCTGAGGTCAATGGCTTTAGCCTACTCATCAAAGCTGCTTCTAGGAAAAGCTATTCAATTCCTGGTACAGATTCTCACCACTCCATGTCACCTAGGAAAGCAAAAAGAAACCTATACATTGTTAATTGCCATTCGTGAGCCTTTCCCCAGCTGCACAGTTAACCAAACAACAGCTAGAGGACAAAGAACATTTATATTGGCATAATTTAGGGTCAGCCTTTGCTGGAGAAGCCATCTTCCCAGCCTGACTTCCCTCAGTGAGCCAGTGTGGTACTGATTGCTCTGCCGAATGGACCGGCCTCCGCAGTTGCACCTGTTTTGAAGGCTACCATGCTTCCTCACAGCCCAAAAACCAGTGGCCCCCACTGCCAAAGTAGAGCCAGATGGGCAGGGAGCAAGGAAGTCTCCCGTTTGACCCCCTACTGTTAAGGTTTGCTTCTCATGGCCACTCTGAAGGCAGTTTAGATCTGATTGATTTCATCTGTGAAATGAGCAGAAAATACCTCCCAGAGAGAAGTGTTCAACTCCCCTCCTCAGCCCAGACATACCAGATCAATCAGATTGCCCACCACCCGGCACAGGTGGGCACATGCAGAGGGCTCCAAGAGAGCAGAGCTCATGGGCCTGGTGGCAGGAGATCGGCTGACAATGTCCACATCCTTCAGAGCTGAAGGATGCCCTGTGGTCACAGAGCTGGAAACCAAGGAAACAATCCGTCCACTTCCACCTTGTGTTTGGATGTCACACACCTGACATTTGTGGTTGCCCAAGAACAAACCCTCAGAGACATGCATGGGAAGGGCGTGTAAGTAGGCTTGAAGCAGGGGTGATCTCGGGAAGGCACTGGTTGATGGGGTAAGGAACTGAGTGAGTGGAGGGTGTACATCTGGAAATAGTCAATTCAGGAGAAACAGGATGCCACAGTGGGCAGCTGGACCAATCTCATTCATGAGGCATCCTCTCAGTGGCCATGAAGAGCAGGGCTGGGTACTGACTGTGAACAAGCAGTCTGATAACTGCTGGTTTTTGTTACTAGGCTGACACCATGTCCTGAACACCCCAGAAAAGAGAAACAAGAAGCCAAAGGCATGCAGAACTGTCTGCAGTGCTATAGTACGGATGCAAAAACCCCTGTGTGAGCACCTGGTCCCCAGCCCATGGAGCTGTGTTGGGAGGTTCTGGTCGTCAAGGGACCTAGCTGGCTGATGTAGGCCACAAAGTTTAGACCTTAAGGGTCAGTACCAGGTGCCACTACTGGTCTTATTCAACGTGTGAACAAAGCAGGCTGCAAACCTTCACTGTCAGAGAAGCCACATTTCCCACCATGACAGACTGTCCCCCTGGAGCTATGAGCCAAAATAACCCCCTCCTTGCTCCAGTTGCTTCTGTTAGTTATTTTGTCCCAGTGAAGAGGGAAGTAACTAACACCTGTAGTGACCCCCAAGGTTTATTTAGGGACAGCATGAGTCAGTATGGTAATGTCAGCTCCATCTGTGGCCTCAGCTCCCATCCCTTCCTTCCCCCTCAGCTTCCATCCCTTTCTTCTCCCTCAAGTCCACTGTCTTTCCCCCTCAGCTCCCACCCCCTCCATCCCTCCATCAGCTCCCACCCCTTCCTTTCCCCTGAAGCCTGTCTTCCTTGGAGCCACAGTCTTTGATGTCTATGAGGTCACTTCAGAAAGCCCTCCTCAGTCCCCAGAATCAGAGTCACCCTCATTTTAATAGGAACAAAGGAAGGACAAACGAAAGGGCAGAGAAGGATACAGGGGGTCAGTTGTAAGCTGGTGCCCCTGGAACCAAGGCGCACACTAGCTACTGTCTCCTTTCTCCTTTTTCTCATCCCATCAGGTCCAGGGCTTTCATGTCTCAAGGACATTAATGCAAATTTTTATAATTTCTCTCTTCATCTAAAAGAGACTCTGGCTCAGTTGTCTAAGAGACACTGATGAAGCTGATGTGAAAAATCCCATCATTGGCTGCCAATTATTCGCAGGTAAAATGGAAGTGATGGCAAGGCAAGCCAAAAGGGTCCAGCCTCGGAACAGCCAATGCAAATGGAGGCTTGGCACAGCCCTGATTCATGGTCACAAACAAGGGACAGGGTACAACATGGGGGGATGGGGAAGTCCCACCCTCAGCCAAGCATCTCCTAAGCTGTTTCTCCTTCAGCAGAGCCTTTCCTCAGGCTGAAAGGCTATTTATTCAGTGTCAACCAGAAGCCCTCAGAAAACAGGCCTGTCACAGGCTGGGAGAGTGACTGGTGCAGGCCATGCCACACTCAGCAGGCTCTGCCAGCAGCAAGCCAGGACTTCATCCTCTGGGCTTCTTGCCTTCCCCGTTTATGCAATGGGTCTGTCAGGGATGGTGAGAGGCCAGAAGGAAATAACTCCATTAAAAATAAGTCTTCAGGTTGAAGTATAATGGAAAGATGACCAAAGTGTGCTGCCTCTGAGGAGCCCTCGAGAGGAACAGACCAGAGCCCAGGCCTGGCAGGACGGCCCCTAGGAAAGAACAGGAGATGGCATCTGGATGCTACTCCATTAATACTTATGAAAATAGATGGTTGCACAAGCCTACAAGCCATCAATCCCAGACTCAGGACAGTCATGAGCTGAAGGCCAGCCTGGGTACATAGAGATATCTTGTCTCACACAACATCAACAGTAATAAAACATCTATTGAGATAACTATTGAGAAATAGACACCCACGCTAACCCCCAAAGACTGACTAGTTTCAGAATCTGTCTATGAAGGCAGTGGTCACTCTGGTCTCAAGGAAGTGATTGACATTGAGATGCCCACCTCCAGACTCAGGGGTTAGGTCAGGGGCAGAGCAAAGAGGATGAGCCCTCTGCTGTTCTGCACTGTATCATGTCTACAAATAAATGAGGTAATTCAGTTTCCAGGACACGTAACCTTTTCACTTGGCATAAATTGTGATCACCCAAATAAATACAGGAAAATCACATTAAAAACATATATATACAAAGCTCATTCATTCAAGACATATTCCAACTCTGAAAAATACCTGTGTCTTGCCAAGAGTAGAAAAAAAACCCTCAATTCAGGACTTCATGCATCTAGATACATCCCTGTCAGCTACAGATTAGGGTCCTGTGATTCCTAATAGCCCAAATGACCTCACAGTTGCTCCTTAGAAAGGTCAAAGGTCAAAGAACACCTCCCCCCATTCTGAATTGGCAGAGAGCAAGTGAGATGTATGACCAGGTCACCATGCAGTGCTAGGAATGTCTGAGCAATAATCAATTGCAAATTATGTCTTATCAAGCTAAGAGTCAAATGGAAAGGAGGCTGTGGCTGAATATTTTTATCAAAACCATTTAATGAGAATGGAAATTACCTTAAGACTTTAAAAAGAAGTTTGGAGAGGACCCTCAAGGGCCACACACAGCCTTTTGGGCAGCATTTGCAACC
The DNA here is from genome assembly GCA_019843965.1 of Rhynchomys soricoides. Classification (NCBI taxonomy): domain Eukaryota; kingdom Metazoa; phylum Chordata; class Mammalia; order Rodentia; family Muridae; genus Rhynchomys; species Rhynchomys soricoides. Next base: position 1,136,321 of record JADRCH010000246.1, on the reverse strand, counting down.
AGTTCTGCCATACAAAAAGAGCCAAGGTTTGGGGGGGGGGGGAAGATGGCTCAGCGGTAGAGCATTTGCCTGGTGTGGGCAAGACCTGGGTTCCTTCCCCAACACTGCAAACTAAAGGAGCCAGACTGGGGGAGGCAGAGGTCCAGGATAGTAGCCTCCAGAGGGGTCTTCCCCAAGGGCAGGAGAACTGTAGTCCTTCTCTGCTCACCCTAAGCTCCAGCCAGGGTTCTATTCTCCTGGGGTCTGATTGACAAGGATGAGTAATCCTCGTACCCCTGAGAACATGGGCTATCTCTGTCCTTTGTGTACTGTTTCTGCCGAGGAAGCTTCCTCCCATTCATCAGGGCCTTATACCAGGGTTATGGGGAGGTCAGGCTTCACCAGTGTGCCACAAGGGAAGCCAGACCAAGATGTAACTTGGAGAAGAGAGACCATTGCTGTCAACCTCTCAGAGGGGTTCTTCCTTGTGAGCATCTCTCTACCAAGGCTGTTAGAGGCAGGACTCAGACATTTCTGAGAACAGAGCAGAAATACTGCCTCAAAATATCAGCGATACGGAGCAGAGCTCATGGGAGTCACATTTCACACTGTATGGGGAGGCAGAAATGCCAGGTGAGGCGCTGCTTCCGTCCCACTGTCTGGCTTTTGTTAGCCCGAACAGTTCATCTGACTGGAGAGGAGGGCTGTTAACCCAGGCATTGGGTTTGGGCTCCTCACACACACGTCACTTTACAATTTATGTGACACACAGTCTTTTGCTAAACTTCTGTGCTCATAATTTTCTAGAGAAGGAAAACTTGATGTCTGTCTTCGTCTAACAGGTCACTTAGCAGATCTCAGGAGGAGCAGCCTAAGCTCACATAGTAACAGACCTGGGTCAAGGTTAGTACAGGATGTACCTAGAAAAGGCTCATAGGCATCAGATAGTTTGGAATATGTCCTGAGAATGATCAGAAAATGCCCTCTGATGTAAATGGATGCAGGGTGGTCATGCACAAGTCGTCAAGAGGACTGTCCGATGCTTTACATCGTGTCTGTAAGAGAAGGATAAGTTTAAGGAGACTTGGGGTCACCATGTGATTGTGGAAGAGGCATGAGATGGATGACAGAAACACAGGACCCATTTGGTGGACAGTCTGTGTGTCAGCCTGTGCTATAGTACACTCTGCGGCACAGGGAGGAGAATTAAATGGAGAATCAAATCTCAGCTTGAACTCACCAAGGCTAAATGGTCCTCGCTGTATTTACCAAGCTGGTACAGCACTAGGGAACCCTGTACCTGGAGGAGGAAACCAGAGACATTCCCTCCAGCTCTCTCCCTCATGGACAGAAATCTTTGCTTAACTCAGCAAGGCACACGGTAATGGATAGATGCTGTGAGATTACTTCCGACTACCTCCTAGCTTCTGCAGCTCCAGCTGCAGAGACTGTAGTTTGCTGCAAGGAAGAGTGAATGAGGTGGAAAGTCCCAAGAGTCTTCCTCTACAGTTGCATCTACTCCTTATAAAACCAGAGACAGTTCCCCAAGGAGGAGATACGGAGACATGCAGAGCATCAAACCTCAGAGTTCCCTTCCCAAGATATTTTCAGATTTGGATGGTCGGGTCTGCTTGCCCACCCACCCTGGTGATGGGCGTTTGTAAGAACCAATAATCTGTGGTGGGAAGCGTCTTATTTTGTTAAGATGGCCCTTCACTCTGTGGTCCCCGCTGAATGCCTAGGCCTGCCTGGAGTCTGTGGACCACAGAAACATCTTTACCTCTGGGCTTTAATTATGCTTGATTTTAGCTTCTGCTGAGTGATCATTCGTCTTCCTCTAAGCCCCCATTTTTCCCAGAGCAGTTTCTTGATGTTATTAGAGCTGTCTATAAAATATGAATCCCAATTCCATGATAGTCATAAAAGCCATAAAATTCTAGGCCTGCCATGAAAATATTACATGATTTACTTTTGTGTGAAGTACATATTAAATCTCAGTAGTGGGATAGGAGTTTGGCTCTTCAACAGCACGAACTTTTAATAACACACACTTTGCCTTAAATTTCTATTATTTTAAGTTCCCTTTCTTCATTTTACAATAGCTCTTCGTTTCAAAATGGAGTCAGAAAAGAGCCCTGGTCATATTTATAGATAAAAGTTAGTAGTCACAGTATTTCGAATTCTTTTCTCTCCTTTTATGGCGTTTGTTTTTGTCATGTATATGACATGATTTGTGCGTTGGTGTGCTTCGGTTTTATTTCAGGTTCCTTTGGAGCACTATCAGGCGATTAACCAAATCTTCCTGCAATGAAGCTGATAGTACCATTGCTAGGGTCAAGGGGCGTGTCTGCATAAATCTGCGCACACACAGGTAAATGTGTGCTGCAAAGGGGGAAGGAGAGCAATCTGAATGAAATGGAGGAGCAGGAGAATACACTAGAGTACGCTTCCATTTCTCAACTCCATCCATGGATTGATAAGTGATAACAATATGGTGTAAGAGATCAGAAGGGAGGACTCGGATTGGCCTCTGGACAGAATGGGAATTTGGAGAAACAGAAAAGATGGGACATCAAGCCTAAATCCCTAGGCTTCAGAGTAAAGAAGCTCAGAGGATGCTGAACAACTGCACATAGGGAGGTACTGCCCTGTCAGCACAGCCCCCAGAAGAACCAATCCCTACGTTAAATCCTTAGCTGCATGCGTGCCAGCTTTCCTGCCCATAGACCCATAGCGCATTTCAAACAAATCAAGGGTGGAGGGAAGATTGGTTTTCAGCCTGGAGGATGCTTGTGACATTTGGAATGAGTTGAAACTGATCTAAGAGATTTTCGTTTCAAAAGATATCTGATAGGATGTGTCGAAGGAGTGTTTCGCACACCTCATCGAAATTCAAAGGCTTCGGCCATGAGGATGGTGATCCCAAGGTGGAGAGCAGATGTGTACAGCTGCAGCGGGAAGGGCGTTCCTGGTTCTCAGACCTATCCACCAGTCATCTAAAGTAGCACAGAGACAAAGGCTCATGTCTGACCCAGGCAAGCTTTAGGTTATGATCCCCTGGCACCAACCAGGGGATACACACTAGTCTCCTCTGAGCCCAGCTAAAGTGTTCCATCTTATACATCTGAAAAGTTATACAAAACTCCTTCTCAAGGTGGTTCCTCAGAAAGACGGGGAGGGGACCCCAAAAAGGAGGAAAGGATTCAAAGTGAGGAGTTAGGTTTTGTTTTCTGTGAAGGGAAATCTCCCACCCTGTGAGCTGTGCCCATGTGAGGACCGACTCACAAGGCCTTTCACAGGTTACAGTCCATGGGGACTATATTGGAATGAGCAATGACGGTGGTGGAAACTGTGAGCTGGTGTCCAGGAAGCCACTGAAGCAACACCCAATTAGGAGGGATGTGGAAAGTCAATGTCCGCATTGACTTCGGGTCTGTGAGAGCCTTCTTGCATCCACGCACTGCTCAGCCAAGATTTAGTAGTTCTAAGCCCACTTCAACCCCTTCCTGACATTCCTCCACCTGTGGCTCCCAGTGGATGCTATTCCTCCTGTTGCAGTCACCCTACTGCACAGGGGGGCTGATGTTACAATTTGGGAACAGCTCTCTGAACCCCAGGATCTGCATCTAAGCAACCTAGCATCCTGTTGTTTCTGGGTTGCTGGGGGCAGAAAGAGTCCTCTGAAAGCCATCTGGCCCCACAGCCACCTCTGTCTGGAACGCAAGCTATCAGAATGAGAATGGTCTCACAGGTTCACATATTTGAATAGCTGGTCTGGTTCAGAAGGACCAGGGGATGTGGCCTTGGAGGAGGTGTGTCTTTGGGAAGGGCTCTGAGGTTTCAGAAAGCCTTCAACCATTTCTAGAAGTGCTCTCTCTACCTCCTGCCCTCAGATCAAGAAACAGCCTCTCAGGAAGCCTCTGAACTCTCCTGCCTTTGCTCTGCCATCCTTGGGGTTAGAAAACTCCAAGCCCAGTTAAATGCTTTCTTTTGTAAGCTGCCTGGGCCATGGTGTTTTATCCCAGCAGTAGAAAAGTAACCTAGACACAGGCTCAGCTGCAAGGAATTCACAGCACCCACCAAAGCAATCTCACAGATTAAACAAAAAATCCTAATATTAATCTTAACAGATTGCTGGGGGTGCTGGCACATGCCTGTGATCCTAGCACTGATGACCATGGCAGGAGGCTATCTAATTCAAGGATAGCCTGTGCTACAAAATAACTTCAATGCTGGCCCAGACTACATAATGAACCCCTCTTCTTAAAAAATAAAAATCAGGCCGGGCAGTGGTGGTGCATGCCTTTAATCCCAGCACTTGGGAAGCAGAGGCAGGCGGATTTCTGAGTTTGAGGCCAGCCTGGTCTACAGAGTGAGTTCCAGGACAGCCAGGGCTACAGAGAAACCCTGTCTCAAAAAACCGAAAAAATAAAAAAATAAAAAAATAAAAAATTCGGCTTCCAGTTTCCATCTGTGGCGGAAGACCTCTGCCTGGGCCCCCAGGGCTCCATAGCCAAATAGCTCTGGGAGAAAGATAGTCTCCCAGGAGTGTGGGCAAGCCTGTCTGCTCAGAGGGACCCACCTGGAATACCCAGGACACAGGGACTGGGGAGTGGGCTTCTGGTTTCTTTCCGTGGCTGGGAAGCAGATCCTGTGACACAGGGCTCCATACTAAAATAGTGCCAGGAGAGAGCAGGTATACCAGGAGTGCCGACACATCTACAAGCACAGGCAAGACCATCACTTCTTTTCAAATTCACTGGACCAAGAGGGACCATGGCAGAGCCATCATGACACAGGAAACAAGGGACAGCTGGGGACAAGATCCTTCTTGTTTCTGTCTGCACCCCAGAGCTGACCCTGCACCATAGCTCTCCAAACCCAAATTCCTCTCAGAACTGGTATTCAAGGAGTATTGACACCTAGGCTTGCAGGAAAGACAAGCCACAGTCAGAGAGAGTAAGACTAGCTAACACCAGAGATAACCAGATGGCAAAAGGCAAGGGCAAGAACAGAAGGAACAGAAACCAAGGCTACTTGGCATCACCAGAACCCAGCTCTCCCACCACAGCCAGCCCTGGATACCCCAACACACCAGAAAAGGAAGACTCAGACTTAAAATCACATTTCATGAGGATGATAGAAGATTTTAAGAAGGAAATAAATAACACCCTTAAAAAAATTACAAGAGAACACAGGTAAACAACTAGAAGCCCTTAAAAAGGAAACACAAAAACCCCTTAAAGAATTACAGGAAAGCACAAACAGATGAAGGAAATCAACAAAACCATCCAGGAACTAAAAACAGAAATAGAAACAATAAAGAAATCACAAAGGGAGACAACCTTGGAGTTAGAAAACCTAGGATGGAAATCAGGATTCATAGATGCAAGCATCACCAACAGAATACAAGAAATGGAAGAGAGAATCTCAGGTGTGGAAGGTACCATAGAAAACATTGACACAACAGTCAAAGAAAACACAAAATACAAAAAGCTTCTAACCCAAAACATCCAGGATACAATGAGAAGACAGAACCTGAGGATAATAGGTATAGAAGAGAGTGAAGATTCCCAACTTAAAGGACCAGTAAATATCTTCAACAAAATTATAGAAGAAAACTTCCCTAACCTAAAGAAAGGGATGAACATAAATATACAAGAAGCCTACAGAACGCCAAATAGACTGGACCACAAAAGAAATTCCTCCCTTCACATTATAGTCAAAACACCAAATACACAAAACAAGTAACATATAAAGACAGGCCTATCAGAATTACACCAGACTTCTCACCATAGACTATGAAAGCTAGAAGATCCTGGGCAGATCTCATACAGACTCTAAGAGAACACAAATGCCAGCCCAGGCTGCTATACCCAGCAAAACTCTTAATAATCATAGATGGTGAAACCAAAATATTCTATGACAATATTCTATTGCACAGTATGTTTCCACAAACCCAGTCCTACAAAGAATAATAGATGGAAAACGCCAACTCAAGTAGAGAAGCTACAACCAAGAAAAAGCAAGAAAGTAATCTTTCAACAAACTCAAAAGAAGATAGCCACACAAACATAAAAATAACCCCGAAAATAACAGGAAGAACAATCACTATTCTTTAATATCTCTTAACGTCAATGGACTCAATTCCCCAATAAAAAGACATAGACTGACAGACTGGATCCATAAACAGGACCCAGCATTTTGCTGCATCCAGGAAACTCACCTCCATGTTAAAGACAGACACTACCTCAGAGTAAAGGGCTGGAAAACAATTTTCCAGGCAAATGGCCTCAAGAAACAAGCTGGAATAGCCATTCTAATATCGAATAAAATTGACTTTCAATCAAAAGTCATCAAAAAAGATAAGGAAGGACACTTCATACTCATGAAAGGAAAAATCTACCAAGAAAAACTCTCAATTCTGAACATCAATGCCCCGAATGCAAGGGCTCCCACATTCATAAAAGAAACTTTACTAAAGCTCAAAGCACACATTGCACCTCACATAATAATAGTGGGAGACTTCAACACCCCACTATCAACAATGGACAGATCTTGGAAACACAAACTAAAGAGAGATACAGTGAAACTAACAGATGCTATGAACCAAATGGATTTAACAGATAGCTATATAACATTTCATCCTATATCAAAAGAATACACCTTCTTCTCAGCACCTCATGCTACCTTCTCCAAAATTCATCATATAATTGATCACAAAACAAACCTCAACAGATATAAGAAGATTGAAATAATCCCATGCTTCCTATCAGATCACTACAGATTAAGGCTGGTCTTCAATGGCAACAACAACAACAACAGAAAGCCCACATACACATGGAAGCTGAACAACGCTCTACTCAATGATAACTTGGTCAAGGAAGAAATAAAGAAAGAAATCAAAGACTTCCTAGAATTTAATGAAAATGAAAGTACAACTTACCCAAACCTATGGGACACAATGAAAGCAGTGTTAAGAGGAAAACTCATAGCTTTGAATGCCTCCAAAAAGAAACTGCAGAGAGCATATACTAGCAGCTTAACAGCACATCTGAAAGTTCTAGAACAAAAAGAAACAAATACACCCAAGAGGAGAAGAAGGCGGCAGAAGTAATCAAGTTAAGAGCTGAAATCAACTAAACAGAAACTAAAAGAACTATACAAAGAATCAACAAAACCAGGAGCTGGTTCTTTGAGAAAATCAACAAGATAGATAAACCCTTAACCAGATTAACCAGAGGGCACAGAGGCAGTATCCAAATTAACAAAATTAGAAATGAAAATGGAGATATAACAACAGACTCTGAGGAAATTAAAAAAGTCATCAGATCCTACTACAAAAGCCTATATGCAACAAAATTGGAAAATCTGGATGAAATTGACAAGTTTCTAGACAGATACCAAATACCAAAGTTAAGTCAGGATCAGATAAACCATCTAAACAGTCCCATAACCCCTAAAGAAATAGAAGCAGTCATTAAAAGTCTCCCAACCAAAAAAAGCCCAGGACCAGATGGGTTCAGTGCAGAATTCTATCAGACCTTCAAAGAAGACCTAATACCAATACTCTTCAAGCTATTCCACAAAATAGAAACAGAAGGAACACTACCTAATTCATTCTATGAGGCCAGTTATACTAATACCAAAACCTCACAAAGACCCAACAATAAAAGGAAACTTCAGACCTATTTCCCTTATGAATATCAATGCAAAAATACTCAATAAAATTCTCCCAAACCAAATCCAAGAACACATTAAAAAGATCATTCACCATGATCAAGTAGGTTTCATCCCAGGGATGCAGGAATGGTTCAATACCTGGAACCCATCAATGTAATCCACTACATAAAAAAACTCAAAGAAACAAACCACATGGTCATTTCGTTAGATGTTGAAAAGCATTTGACAAATTTTTATCATGATATCCCTTCATGATAAAAGTCTTGGAAAGATCAAGAATTCAAGGAGCATATCTAAACATAGTAAAAGCAATATACAGCAAACCAGTGGCCAACATAAAACTAAATGGAGAGAAACTTGAAGCAATCCCACTAAAATCAGGGACTAGGCAAAGCTGCCCTCTCTCTCCCTATCTATTCAGTATAGTACTTGAAGTTCTAGCTAGAGCAATTAGACAACAAAGGAGGTCAAAAGGATGCAAATTGGAAAGGAAGAAATCAAAATATCACTATTTGCAGATGATATGATTGTATACTTAAGTGACCCAAAAAACTCCACCAGAGATCTGCCACAGCTGATAAACACTTTCAGCAAAGTGGCTAGATACAAAATTAACTCAAGCAAATCAGTAGTCTTCCTATACTTGAAGGATAAACAGGCTGAGAAAGAAATTAGGGAAATGACACCCTTCACAATTGTCACTAACAATATAAAGTATCTTGGTGTGACTCTAACCAAACAAGTGAAAGATCTGTATGACAAGAACTTCAAGTCTCTGAAGAAAGAAATCGAAGAAGACCTCAGAAGATGGAAAGATCTCCCCGGCTCATGGATTGGCAGGATTAACATAGTAAAAATGGCCATCCTGCTGAAAGCAATATACAGATTCAATGCTATTCCCATCAAAATTCCAACTCAATTCTTCATAGACTTATAAAGAGCAATTCTCAAATTCATATGGAATAACAAAAAACCCAGGATAGCAAAAAACTATTCTCAACAATAAAAGGACTTCTGGGGGGAATCAGCCTCCTTGACCTCAGGCTGTACTACAGAGCAGTAGTGATAAAAACTGCATGGTATTGGTACAGTGACAGGCAGGTAGATCAATTGAAGACCCAAAAATGAACCCACACATTTATGGTCACTTGATCTTTGACAAAAGAGCTAAAACCATCCAGTGGGGGAAAAAACAACATTTTCAACAAATGGTGCTGGTTCAACTGGAGGTCTACATGTAGAAGATTGTGAATTGATCCATTCCTATCTCCCTGTACAAAGCTCAAGTCCAAGTGGATCAAGAACCTCCACATAAAACCAGATACACTGAATCTAATAGAAGAGAAAGTGGGGGAAAGTCTCGAACACATGGGCACAGGGGAAAAGTTTCCAAACAGAACACCAATGGTTTATGCTCTAAGATCAAGAATCGACACATGGGACGTCATGAAATTACAAAGCTTCTGTAAGGCAAAGGACACTGTAAATAGGACAAAATGGCAACCTACAGATTGGGAAAATATCTTTACCAATCCTATGTCCGATAGAGGGCTAATATCCAATATATACAAAGAACTCAAGAAGCTAGACTCCAGAGATCCAAATAAACCTATCAAAAAATGGGGAACAGAAGTAAACAGAGAATTCTCAACTGAGGAAACCCATAGGGCTGAGAAGCACCTGAAGAAATGTTCAACATTCTTAGTCATCAGGGGAAAGCAAGTCAAAACAATCCTGAGATTCCACCTCACACCAGTCAGAATGGCTAAGATCAAAAGCTCAGGTGACAACAGATGTTGGCGAGGATGTGGAGAAAGAGGAACACTCCTCTATTGCTGGTGGGAATGCAAGCTGATACAACTTCCCTGGAAATCAGTTTGGTGGACCCTCAGAAAAATGAACATAATATTAACTGAGGACACAGCTATTCCACTCCTGGGCATATACCCAGAAGATGCTCCAACATGTAATAAAGACACATGTTCCACTATGTTCATACCAGCCATATTTATAATAGCCAGAAGATGGAAACAACCCAGCTGTCCCTCCACAGAGGAATGGATACAGAAAATGTGGTACATTTACACAATGGAATACTACTCAGCTATTAAAAACAATGACTTCATGAAATTCGAATGCAAATTGATGGAACTTGAAAATATCATCCTGAGCCAGGTAATGCAGTCACAAAAGAATGTACACGGTATGTACTCACTGATAAGTGGTTATTAGCCTAAAAGTTCGGAATACCCAAGAGCCACTTCACAGCAACCGTAAGGCTGAGTGTGAGGTCCAGATGGAGGAGTTGGAAAAGAGACTGCTGAGGGAGTTGGCAGTCCCATGGAGAGAGCAACAGTGTCCACTGGCCTGACCTCTCGATGCTCCCGGAGATTGGATCACCAACCAAAGAATACACATGGAGGGACCCATGGTGTTGACCACATACGTGGCAGAGGATGGTCTTGTTAGACATCAGGGGGAGTAGAGGCCCTTGGGCCTGAGGGTGTTAGATGCCCCAATATAGGGGAATGCCAGGGAGGGAAGATGAGAGTGGGTGGGTGAGGGAATGCCCTCATAGAGGCAGGGGGAGGGGAGAGAGTAGGGAGGTCCCAAAGGGGAGATCTTGAAAGGAGGCAACATTTGAAATGTAAATAAAGTATCAAAATAAATAAATAAATAAATAAATAAATAAAAGAGGAGGTACAAAAGTCGTAAGAATCAGAAGCCAAGGGAGGATGGCTGTGATCTATTGTCTTCTGGAGATGACAGGGCTAAACAATAAATAAATAAATAAATATCACCTACAAAAACAAACAAACAAACCACTTTTGATGTTTTGTGTAGATGAACCAAATGGACTTTGAAGAGGATCTTAGCAAGACTGAGTAACGCAACTGCTTCAATTAAAAATACCAGAAATGGCACGACAACTAAACAAATTAAGCATGGTGACAGGAACCAGAACTTCAGGTGGAAATCGGCTTCTGGTGTGACTCTTCCACCAGGCTTTCCTCAGCAGCTGGCAGTTGAGAGAACAAAAGGAGGGAGAAATCTGCACCAATGCTAAGTTTTGTGAGTGAAAATCAATCAAGACAGACAGACAAACCTGATGGGAGATGGAATGCTGTAATACATAGGGCCACCTGTGAACGGGTGGCCGGCTCCTGTAAGATTAAAGACAATCACCAGAGATGAAGGTCTCTTTCCTTTTCTACTCTTGTGCTTAGTGTCACCCACCTGCAAGCTTCTCCCCCCTGGGGTCTAGCATTTTGCTGAGGAACAACATCTCTGCTACTAAACAATTTCGCTCCTCAGTGGGTCCTACAGCCATGCCCCTGAAACTAACTGACCGTCTGGGAGAATGGAGAGATTACAGCCTTGGGGTACAGGACATCACATAGGGAAACTACACTATAGCCATTACCTGCTCCTGGAGTTTGAAAGAGTTCCAGTTCTCACAGTCTCGGCAAGAATAAATAAGAGGATCCTGAGATCCTCTGAGATTCTTTCTTTTAAATGTTTTTATTAATTCTTTAAGAATTTCATAGAATGCATTTTGACTTTATTCATCCTCAACTCTTCTCCTTAACTCCTCCCTTAACTCCTCCCTTAACTCCTCCCTTAACTCCTCCCTTAACTCCTCCCCTTAACTCCTCCCAGGCCAATCCCCATCTCCCTCTCTCATGTTCTCTTTTTTGAAAAGTACTAACCGATACAAGCTGGAGTATGTTATCCATATACTTCTGTGAGTGGGAAGAGGTTTATGATTCCCTGCCCCTCACCAAGGAGCGAATGACAGTGGATGACTTACTCTCTTCTACAGAGTTACCCTTTTGGTCCAAGCAGAGCTAGGGAATATTTACATCAAGTTAGAGTCACAGCCCACATGTGTTTTGGTCAACAATGATGGACATTCTACTATGAAAGAAACTCATAGTTCCTAATATGACAATGGAGCCAAAAGTCTCTATTGCCCAGTGATGCTGTAACCATCCTGGTGTTTGTGGTCACATGGTGGTGATGACAACCGTGACATAGCACATGTCATTCTGTACAGTGTATAATCCCTGATAAGGTAATATATGACTAGGCTATGTATTAACTACACTTCATCTCATTATTTTATTTACATTAGTATGTTTTCTGTGACAGAATCTACATTAGAGCCAATGCAGCACCTGGCCCTGTGTTTACTTTGTCTCTTGATGTCATCAAGAGGCTACATCCCAGCAACTGACATACCCTTCTGGGTGTTTTTAAGGACACTCTACATTGTTTGCACAGTGGCTACCTTGCATGAAGATTAATCCCTCAGAAAGCAGTTCCAGCATTGATGGAGGCACAGCTGTAAATCATGGCTCAGGTTTGAAGTTGCAATCAGAAAGAGAATACCACTAGGCTGCCAGGCCAAGGAGCCAGTACAAGGTAGAAGGCTTGCAGAATGTGGAGACACAGCACCCACCTCTCTGGCACCAGGCCTTCCTTCCAGGGTGAGCCCGGCTCTAGAAACCCTGCACTGATAAACCAGTGTGTGTCTCGACAAGAACCACCTACTTTTAGATCCCGCAAGGTTCCCTTAGCAGCTTACCATCACCTTAGCAGCTGTGTGTGCTGGCCAGCTTACTCTGCACTCTCCTGCTCTGAGGGCGATTCTGCCCTGCCTTAATCTCAGGGAGGTATAGTCCCCCAGCTTTTTTGACCCAAAACCACTTGCCTTGATGTCAAAATTTAAGGAATAAAAACAAACAGATGTGGGACATTAACCAAGGCTGTCAGTAACGTCTGCTTTTGTTCAAAGAAGAAGCAGGAGGAGGACAAGAAGGAAGAAAGAAAAAATAGAGCAGCCCACCCTCTTCCGTTCCCTTTGTAAGCTCATGGCTGTACAGATAAGTCACGGGCTGCTTCATTTTGAGCACCTTTAGAATCTTTCTAAGCTCCTACATGGATGTCCCCAGCCCCAGGGACTTAACGACTAATTACCACGTTGAGACAGTTATTGTCTTCGCCATCAGCTTGCATGAACGTGTGCACCATGGTGTCAAAATTGACGTACCTGTCAATCATTGGGCCTCCCCAAACAGTCAATTAAAGTACACACGAGAAGATTTTTCTCAAATTTGTCATAACAAGATTTTACATTTGCGTATTTTTTAACTAAAGATAAGGATCCTGTATACGTCTTCTAATTTATTATCGAGTATTTATTACGGGGAGAGAGTCTTTTATTCCTAATCACAACTCATTAAAATCGAATATTATTCTCGACGATCTACCGCTGAAGACTCATCACCGTCAGCAGGAAGGAATAAAAAGCGTGTTGCAAATGAAACTTCATTTGAAGCATTTCTCTTTGGAAACAGTCCAATGTGTGTGGGGGGGGGTGGAGTCTAACACATGTAATAAAATGCCTTAGTGAAGGATATTTACCACAAGAAAAGGAGAAAGAGAGAGAGAGAGAAAGAAAGAAAGAAAGAAAGAAAGGAAGGAAGGAAGGAAGAAAGGAGACAGAAGAAAAAAGAAAGAAGGAAGGAAGAGAGAGAGAGAGGAGGAATCTAAAATCCTTTGCAAAAACTGAAGTAGGAACCTATGACCAAATCCCAAGGGCTATTTCAAGGGCACCCTAAAGAAGAAAGAGGGGAGTAAGCTATGCATTGCCTTCCCCCGCTTCTGAGTTTCAGCCACGAGCCCCTTTCATCCCCAGACCTGCTCTGAAACTGCTGGGTACCTTGTTAGCTATGTGAAGCTGTTCCCTGTACCCCTCATGTTCCAGCCAGAACCGACATTCAGATCATCATTACATGCACAAAGAGGCCACATTTGTAATTCTCATGAATGTCACCCCATCCACAGCAGGCCGTCGGAATGGGGTTATGAATACCCGTTTGCTGACTGGGATGATTCTGGCATTAGCGATGTGGCGTTTCCCACATGTTTAGCCTGAAAGAAGACATTTGTTTGGACTGCATGCTTCTGTGTACTTTTTTGAATGCAATAAAATTGACAGATGACTCCTTTTTTGCAACAGGTTTGGAGGAAGAAAATATCGTGAATTTGTTCCCCCTTCCCCTTTCTTCCTTGATGGCTGTTTAGACAGCGGTCTTAAAAAATCACTAGTCACTAAAATCCCTCATGCCCGTTTCATATTGTGTTGATTCATATTAAATTCATGACAACAAAAAAGCAACTTGAGGCACTTTTAGAAATGACCGCTCTTTAGTGTGCCTCTCCTTCCTCCGGGCTCGGTGGGCCCAGCGCCCATAAAGCTGCCTGCTGTCTTGTGTCATGAAAAGAAACAGCTTTGCCTGGGAATGCCATTACTGTGTAATGAGGCGTGCGGCAAAATATACCTTCAGCAGCCACTTGATGAAGGCTTGCTGACACACCAGCCCAGACAGAAATGTTTTTTTGTATGTTCTTCCTTATTTTGTCCATCAATCACATCATTAGTCAAAGCAGACAAGCCTGTCAGCCAGGGCCCAGATGCGGAGTGGCAGGCGATCAGCGGACAGGTGTTCTAGCCCCCACCCCCACCCCCTCCCGAAACGCGCACACCCAAAATGAAATCCTGAAATGAGAAACGAGCCAAGACCTTGTTTCAAGGGCTGAGACGTCAACAAGAAAGAAAAGACACGGAGGGCAGAAGTTCAGAAGCCCGCGACCTGAGCAGCAGGGATTCATGGGATTGTTTCACTGAGCTAGAATTGGGACTCAATTCTGGAGACAGTGAAAAAATCAGGGAGGGAACTAAGGGAAGAAAAACAGAGAGAGAGAGAGAAAGAGAGAGAGAGAGGGAGGGAGGGAGAGGGAGAGGGAGAGGGAGAGGGAGAGGGAGAGGGAGAGGG
>JADRCH010000246.1:1065842-1113369 GCA_019843965.1 Rhynchomys soricoides | reverse complement strand
GACAAGTTGTAAACAGGCTAGTGCGCATGCACCTGGTAATTTTCCACTTCAGAATCTCAGCCTCTCTCGTGGCGGCATCTGGCCTGGTGTGCGGGAGCCAATGGGGAAGCTCCATGTCCCAGGCAAGCGCTGTGACCCATATAAAGGGCGAGTATTCTATTGTTCTGAGTCTCCACTCGTGGCAAGCTTATGCTCTCCCTCTCAAGATGCATTAAAGCTTTTACTGCAGAAGGATCCTATGTGTGCCGCGTCATTCTTGCTGGCGAGACCGTAGCGCGGGACAGGCCTGTGTGTACAGCACAAGTAAAATATATAGCATACGTCTGAGTTTCAGGCACGTCTGTAGTCTTGGGACACAGCCCAGAGGGTAAGAGGCTAGCACTGTATTTATGGTTTTACATCACAAATCTAAATTTCTTTATTTATTTTTTCTTTTTTTAAATTGAACTAAAAATTTTTTCTTCCTTTTGTAACTTACTTGGATTTTAAAAATCCATTAATGAGAGATTAATTTTACCTAATTCCTACTTAATGTTTAATCTGCATTGATATTTTATTCTGTGAAATATATTAATTACAGTAATAGGTTTCTTGAGGTTTGATGACTGTTTCTTCCCTAAGATAAACTCAACAGGATTAGACTTTATTTAGAGACATTTCTCTGTCTGTTTGTACATGAAACTTTTGATATTATATTCCTGTTGTTTCCTTTTTTGCTACTTTTTATTGGAAGAAAAATGAAGAACAAATTTGAAAGGTCTCTGTGCATTCCTGGGAACTTGAATTTAAGAGGTATTTATTAAAATATATTTTATATTTGTGTGACTCCATTGGAAGTGGTCTAGAACTGATGACAATTTAAGAACAATTTTCTAAAACACAGATTTTTAAGTGTGCATGTGCGTGTGTGTGTGTGTGTGTGTGTGTGTGTTTAGATGAACATTTCTGACTGCAGTTCATGTCCGTCGAGGCTTAAAGAAGGTGTCAGACATTCTGGAGCTGGAATTACAGACAGTTGTAAACCTCTTCATGTGGGTGCTGGGTACCAGATCCAAGTCCTATACAAAAACAGCCGGCACCATTATATACAACCTCAAGAAAAGCTTTTTTTTAGTTAAAAATTGTAAGTTATGTTTTAAAGTTTTCATTTGAGAAAGACTTAAAGAACATCTCTGTAGATGTTTAGAATGCATTTCCATGGCTGCCTGCTTTATGGATTTTGAAGCTGGGTTGTTGGGTGCATAGTACTTGTTTCAAAAAAAAAAAATGAACTAAATAAATCCTTCCATCCAAAATGCTTCAATTCCCTGGGAGACAGCAAATGGCTTTTGGCAGTGTGCTGGAAACTGTGCCAGCAGAAAGAGCAAGTGAGGTTAGGAAGAGACCTGATCTCCAGATGGGCTTTTGTTCTCTATGAAAGGGGAGATATCAACTATTCTAACCTAACTCTGGTAATAATAAGGTAAGAATTTGTTTTAGAATGATCACTCCAAATGCACTGTAAGGATGATGGAGTCAGAAGAACAGACAGCGATGGAGAGGCACATAGGTTCTGCAAAAGCCAGAATGGAGGATCTACAAAGCAAGTGAGAAAGAATAAAGCCATACTCCGAAGCCACACAACATTTGCACAGGACTTTCACAGCATGGTAGACCCTGCAGCTCACTGGCCATAGAATCTTCAGGAGTCATATTGAAAGGCTTCGAGCATTTTTTCTTTAAAAATATTCATCTACAATAAAGAGAACTAGAAGCCCCCAAGCTGGATAGTTTCCAACACAGACTGAAACTCAGGGCAATTGCGAATGATGACATGACATGCTCCCTGATGAACTCATAGTTGGTGATGAGGAAAAAAAAATGTGATCACTTTTACCTGGCTGATGCTATGGTCAGATGCAGTGATGCACACAATGTAGGGAAGAAGCCTTGCTTGAACTTGGCTCATGGTTTTAGAGGGCTCTGCCCATAGTTGCTTATTCCTATGGACATCATGGGAACATCACATTGACAAAACAATATCAGAGGCTGCTCTTCACTGTTTGGTAGAAAAGAAACAGACAAAAAGGAATTCAGAAAGGGCCAAAGTAAGACACCATCTCATTAAGATACCCCCTAGTCACTTCTTCTAAGGCCGTAACTCTAATCCTGCTTAATAGTGCCATTACAATATAAATCCATGAAGGAACTAGTCCACTAGTTAGGTAGGATTCCTTATTGCCTGACCCTTCCTGGCAACATCCTTGCAAACACATCCATAAAGTACACTTCCTTCACTAGTCCCTTAGACATAATCCAACCAGACTGATCAAACTAGGTATCACAGACACTGGCTGGAAATGGGCACTGATAAAGACCAGTGGGTTGACATCACCACATGTGGGCTGGGTAGGAAAAATGGTCAGATGGCTTGGTCTCTCAAGTCTTCTTTGACCCATGAGAAGTATAAATAGCCCAGTGGTGACAGATATAGACTGTTCGTGTTATTGGTGCCTTTTCTAGCTCCGTAAGCAAGGGACAGGAAGGTGGGCCTAGGTCAAGCACAAACTGAGCACTGAGGTTCCACGGGATATATGTCTTCCCAGAGGCTCCCTGAACTCAGGACCTAATTATTGGTCTTTCCTCCTTCAGCCCTTTCTTCTGTGAGAAACATGTTCAGACATTGCCCATGCAGACCCATCATGGTCTTAGAATCACAGCACTTCTTTGTCTCAAAGAGGTAGGTTAGGATGAAGCTGCATCTCTTCCCCAAAGGTAGCAAATTGTGGTTTCTTTTGGGAAGAAAGAAATAGAGGAAATTAAATGTAGGCAATTCATCGCTGACCTTGGGTAATCTATATATTATATATTTTAGGGTCTACTGATGTCTGGTTTTGATTATATTTTTCTTACCAGTTTCCCTTAAAAGAAAACCTGCCTATAGGATCAAAGACATCACCATATTTAGAGGAATGAATAGTCTAAGAAAAAAATGCCACCACTTGCATTTTTGCATGTAGAATTTGTATAAATGACACAACCTGGAACAACGTATAAACCGCTACAAAGATGAATACAGAGACAAGCAAGCTTCTACTGTAATTTCACAGTGCAGTTTCCTTTCTCACAAACGTTATGAAAATTAGTAATTTCAAAAGGCTGTTGGCGAATTGTGCTATTATCAGCCTGGTACTGCAAGAGTATAAATATATTAGATTTGAGGGAAAGGCATTTTCAAATTCTTTAAATTATCTTTTTTTTTCCATTTTCAAATTCTTTCTTGCTGTCAACATTCTGAAATCACATAGCTATAAAAAAGAAAAAGAAAAAAAAGAAAGAAAAAAACCCACAAAACCCTGTTTTGTTTTGAAAAACACAGAGGCCTGATAATATTTGCCTTAGTGCCCAAGAGTGACAGAGGCTGGAAAGATGACAATACCCCACTCATCAGGTCTCTGCCTAGCCATCAAGCATAGCCTTTGCATAACAATCTACCTGTGAATTAAGAAGAAAGTGACACTTCTAGGAGGCCATAGACCAAAAAAGAAGACACAGTACCATGAAGTCCAGGGATTATTATAAGCAAGCCAGGTGTTCTGTACTCTGCCCTGGTTGTTTTGTGTTGCTTGCTTGTCTTTCATGGCTACTTCAGCAGAACACGCCTTTGCTCCTGACTGAGAGTGAGGCTGCCACAGCTTCGTGGGAAGCAAACAACCACAGTTAAAAGATGCTTGCTGGTTAGTTTTGTATGCGTGTGATTCCCTGAGAATTAAAATCCCTGCTGAAAACCATGGAGGGTTTGATTTTCCAAGCCCCTGAGAATCCGTACAACTTGAGGCCCTCAAAATAAATCTAAACTGTGTCCTGGGAAGAGGAGACTGTAGCTTATTTGGAGAGTCCATAACTAATATGCATGAAGTCCTGGGTTCATTCCCCAAACCCACAAAACTAGGGCATGATGGCATATTCTTGTAGCCCTAGTATTTAGGCTGCAAAAGCAGGAATATCAAAAGTTCAAGGTTACTATCAGCTGCATAACGATTTGGGGCTGGCCTAGGCTACATATGATAAGATCCTTCTCAAAAAAAAAAAAAAAGTCCAATATATCAAAGTATATAGAGCTACTAAAGCACCATAGATAATAAGAAAATTAAGTTTTCTTTGGGTTGATATTAATCTTGGGTATCAAAAAGTAAATAACATCTATGATTGTCTTAGCTGCCATTCTATTGCCTTGAAAAGATACCATGACCGAGGCAGCACCTGTAAAAGAAAGCTTGCTTGTAGTTTTAGAGACTTAGTCTATGGTCACCATAGTGGGGGGGGGAGGATGTGCTACAGCAGTAGCTGAGAGCTTATGTCCTGATCTGCAGGCAGCAGGCAGAGAGAGAGAGACACTGGGCCTGAAATAGGCTTGTGAAACCTCACAGCCCACCCCCAGTGACACATCTCCTCCAACAAGGCCACACCTCCTATTCCTTCCCAAACAGTTCACAAATCTGGTATCAAGCATTCAAACCACAATGACCCTGTAACTGGATCAAAAGCAAAACATACTCACAGAGAGGATGGACCCAACCAAAAAATCACCAAGCAGATGAGAAAGAAGCAGATCTACAATATGACTCAGTAAAAACAGAAAACAGGTAGATTAGAGTCCCAAACTGAGACTCCAAAACAGCAACTTGAAAGATCTTTCTACACAGTAAGCATTTTAGGGGAAAAAAAGTTTTAATAACTCAGGCATTTTTTTAAAGGAAAATAATTAAATTTCTGAAGTACGCATGAAACAAGACTATAGAAATGCATATTTCAGAAAGAAATAAGTTAGCTCTAGAAATGAAAATCTCAGTCATTAAGCTGAGTATAGATTAAGAAACAGATAGCTAATGATCAGACTTCAGAAGCAGGTACATAGCAGGAGCCATTAATAAGCCTGAAGTTATATTTCCTTCCTCAGCATCTCTGTCTTTAAAAGGAAAACAATAATCATTATTTATGACTCAGAAATGCCCACTAATTGAAGTTCTTGTCCATGAATAAATGTTTCCTGTAGCATAGACCCATTATCATACCCAAGATGCTTAATATCATTGTGCCAGTGTCATAGAATATACGGTCCAAGTTTATGTTTACTTTTAACCTAGAACATTCTCCTGTGGGATTTTCCCCCAATCACACAACTTAGACCAGTTCCCTGTTGAGACAGACAGACAGACAGATTGTCTGTCTGTCTGTCTGTCTCTCTCTTTCTCTCTCTCTATCTCAGAGGGGGGAGAGAACATGTAGATAGGCAGGGCAGCTGTCCTATGAAACATAGTCACATCTTAATTTTTCTAATATTTCCCCATGACTGGCTTCAGCTTAAGCATACTGATAAAACTGCTGCAAAGATCACAAGATGACTTCAAGGGCTTCTTAGAATTTACTTAGCAAGCCTGTGTTGGCTGTGGTTTTAGTAATTCTTGGCACTGAGATTGCTGTCTGCCTACACAGTATACCCACCCTTTGGTATCCATGATGATTTGGTTCCAGAATCTGCAGATGCTCCTATATTTACACACATGGCATGGTCATTATAAGTAATCTACCCACATCCTTTCGTATCCACAAAAAATAATTTCCAGGTGGCTTACGCTACCTTCTATGGTAAAAAAGTTAGATGGGGTGCTGGAGAGATAGATTGTGGGTTAATATTGCCATGACTGTGATAAGACAACAAGGCCCAAATTGAGTTATGGAGGAAAGTTTATATTGGCTTACAGTTCTTGAGGTGGAGTCTATCATGGTGAGGAGGCATGACAGCAGGTAGCTGGAGCAGGAAGCTGAGAGATCACAATTCAGTCCCACACGGGAAGCTAAGAGAGTGAGCTTGAAATGGCGTGAGGTTATAAACTCTCAAATCCAGCCTCCCAGTGACATACGCCACCCCTCAAGTGTATTCTAAATGTTCCACAGCCTCCGCCAACGAGTGCTGCCACTGGAGACCACATAGTCCGAGAAGCGACCTTACAGGGAACATTTCTCATTCAAATAATCATACTGCTCTTGTAGAAGACCTGGGTTCAATTCCCAGCATCCAAGTCAGGTAGCTCACAGTTATCTGTACCTCTGCCTCAGGAGATGCCCTGGCTTCCATTAGTATCTGCACACACTTGGTACACATAAAAATCATGCAGGTACACACATAAACATACATATTTTTAGAAATGAATTGTTAGGGAAGTGGTTGTTTTATATACTGTTTAGGGAGTAATGGCAAAGGGTAAAGTCCATGCATGATCAGTTCACATGAATTAGCTTTTCTAAGTGTTTTCTATTGACGTTGTTTAAACCTATTAACTTGGAGCCCAGATACCGAAGTCTGGCTATGCATTAGCATTTGGAGGAACTAGAATTCTCCTTGAGAAAGGAGTCACAAATGTGGAAAGGGGGAAAGTGACAAATGTCCTCCATGGTCCCAGAATAGATAGGAGGTAATTATGAGGAGCTCAGGACTTTGTTAGAAGCAGAAGGAATCTCAAAGGAACTATTTCACCCACTGGTTCTGGCCATTGCTGACCTGAGTGGAGTGCACCTCCAGTAAGAAGCAGCATATCCTGAACCTTAATCCCATCTGATAGAAGTCATTTGTCTCTAAAAGGAAATGGCACTCCTTGAATAAGTGTCTGATGCCATGCATGTGCTGGAAAAGATGAGCTGACTGGGACCAACTCATGACAAAATCAAATGCTGATGAGTAAACTCAATAGATCTTCCTGAGCAAACCAGAGACACTTTGAATGTGGATGAAATAATGGTGTTGGTCTACGGGACACTGAGTGAAGAGTGACCTGCAGTCTATAGGTCAGATTCCTAGTAACATTTCAACACAGCTCATCCTCATGCAAAGTAACAGCCCAATAAGAAAGTTCAACATTTCCCGAATGCAAATGAATCACTGAACTATTCACACATTGTTCTAAACCTCTACCTGGAAAACTCCTCAGGAAGATATTTACACAGACATTCTAAACAGCTCAGGGTATAGGAAAAGAAGAGAGCGCAACCACTGCTTTCACCAGGTAAATACCCTAGCATTGCCAGCCAGGGGCCAAACTGACATCATGCTGCTCCTGATACAGCGCCATAGGCAATATCTAACATCACCCGAGTAATTAATTACTCTTTCACTCTGGGTGCACCCGAGAGCTGAAAAGAAGCAGGCTGGCAGAACACAGAAGGGAACAGATCACACCTGAAGGCAAGGAGGGCTCCTACCTCACACAGGTGAAAATTCAGCCAGAGTGACCTTCTGTATCAGCTTCCCTCCCCCAAGACCCACTCTTTTGTGGTTGTTTCTTTTGTATTGGGTCTCACTATTTAGCCCAGGCCAGCCTGGAACTCGTGATCTTCACACCTCAGACTCCTTCTCATCACAGGCCTGGCTGAGAGACTTTCTGAAAATTATTGAGGATGAGGATAATCCTGCCTCTCTGGGCACTTTCTGGTTAAGGCAGTAGAGATGTATTTCAATTTATGATAATGAGCACTAGAGGAAGAAATGGTTCATTCTGACCCCAAAGCAGGTCCTGAGTGGCTTTGAGCTTGATGGGGGCCTTTGGAAGCAATCACGCAATTTGGGGTGCTTTATGCTCATGTTCTCACAGGTGAAACCTCCAGATTCGCCTGTGGGATCAGTCAGCTCCGATGGGTGGTCTAGGACAATGTCCAGAGCCCCAGGTGCCTGAAGACCATTCTTGTCATCTCTCCTTAGATTCCATGTGAAGCCTGAGTGGTTTCTAGGCATCAAGGAGACAAGAGGCTGCCAGAACCTTCTTGGAGATCAGGGCATCTGCATATGAGGTCACCAGGGGTCCAGAGAGATGCACCCTCTTTTAGCTTCAGTGTAGAGGGTCCTGGTGCCTTGCTGCTTGTCTCTATTTTACCTTTCCCAGGATTTTTTTTTTTGGTCAGGTTGTAAAATACATACTCTCTCCCCAGGAGATTCTCCCGTTGTACTGCAGTCCATCTAAACAAATATGTATTTACAACAGGTTCTTTTTTAAAACATGCATTATGCAGCTAATAGACTAGAATGAGTCTTTGGGGGAAGTGCCGCACAGTCTTGGCTGTTTTTCCGTTGTCTGCAACATTCACCTCTTTTATATGGCTATTTATTTTCCGCTGCTTTGGATGGTAGGAAGGGCTATGAGGAGGAGAAATCATCCACCCAGATATGAACTACATGCATAAAACCTCGAGGTGGGCATTTCCTGCTAATGATCTTTGAGGCTGGTGTGAATCTGAGCTCTGTACTAAAAGAAGTCAAAAAGGGGGAAAGACACTGCCTCCCTCCTATCAGTGACTTGCTTCGTAAGGTTAAAACCTGGAGGCAAATTCCTTCCTTGGAATATTATCCGCTGTTGGTGACAAGAAGTCCCACCCACTCAAACAAGGAAACAACCTCATCATGTGCAGGAACAGAATCTCTATGGAAAGACAGCCCCAGAGATAATTAGTCCTACAGTTCAATGATGTCTGTGAGACCTGGAGTAAAGTTGGTCATTACCTTCCTTGCTTTTGTTTATGGACACAATTCCTAGTGTCACCTGCCAGTCTAGCAACAGTCACCATAGGAAAAAAGCTGAAGTCTTCTTCTGAGTGACTTTAAAATAGTCTTCTAGTCTTCATCCTCCCTCATCCCATGGCCATCCTGCAGCTAAGTCAATCATCAGTCAGAAATCCGATCGAGAATTAGTTCCGATCCGATATCATCTACTTTTTATTTGTGTATATTGTATTTATCAGTATTTACCCTCTATCCTAGCAACCTGTCTTGTGCCGTGATAAACTACCCTGACAAAAACAACTTGAGAAAGGAAGGAATTGATTGGGCTCAGAGTTCAAGGGTGCATTCCATTATGGTAGGAAAAACAAGATGGTGGAAATCTGAAGCAACTGCCTCACTTCCTCTCTCTGTAGTCAGGGGAAAGAGAGCAATGAACACTTGTGCTCTGCTAGAGTCCCTCTTTGTAAGAAACATAGGAACCAAGCCTAGGGAATGGTTTCACCCTCTGCAAGGGTAGCTCAGTTGACTTAATTAAGATAATATCTCACAGGCATGCCCAGAAGCTAACCTACTCCAAGTAACCCTCATGGTTGTGCCTGGAGGCTTGTCTCCTAGGTGATTTTAGATCCTGTCAAATAGACAACTCTAACCAGCAAAGTCTAGTAGAAACTAAAATTAAGAATTTTGTTTTGTTTTTGTTTGTTTGTTTTGTTTTTTGAGGCAGGATTTCTCTGTGTAGCCCTGGAGGTCCTAGAACTCACTTTATAGAACAGGTTGGCCTCGAACTCAGAGATCCACCTGCCTCTGCCTCCCAAGTGCTGAGATTAAAGGCGAGCACCACCACTGCCCAGCATAAAATCATGTATATCTGCTCTTTATCGTATTTCTGTTGCTCTTTAATGTCTGATGCACTATACACAGCCGATATAGGTTTGTTTTTTGTTGTTTTATTTGCTTTTGTCTTCAGACAAGGTCTCATGTAACCCAGGCTGGCCTTGTGTAGCCACAGATGCCCCTGAACCCTCTCTACCTTCAACCTCTATCCACCGAAGGCTGAAACAACAGGCTTGCAGGACCGTGCCCAATTTAAGAGAGGTGATTTTTCTTCTCTGCTTTTGTTTTTCAGTCTGTTGCGATGTGTCACTCGATTGGAATATACCAAAATATCTGACTTGGTGCCATAGATAGGTTGCTACCGAAGAGTTACTTCAATAACTTCATCCCTTAGATGATTAAGGATATTCTCCTTTGATACTGGAACACACGGAGTCAGAACTGTTTAAATATTAGGTACAGGGTAGCATCTGAAAATGCATCAAAGGAACATTTGTCTTGTCTTAAATCACCATCCATTGATCTTTCTTACTCCTTCAGCTTCTCGTTCTCTTAGAGGCTTAATGCTTCGATCCTTTAGAAAGTATTGGTTCATTGAATCATATGGCTCTTCCCAGATGAAAGACACCTTGTTATGCGGTGCCAAACACAGTCCTTCTTAACACTGTCACTGATCTCAACAGAGCAGTATTGAAATATGGAGGTGACAGGAAACTTAGGGCTCAAATATAACTCTTCTTACAAACGTAATTTTCCTTGAAAGCTTAAATTCACCATTGGAGATAAACATTAGCTTTCTCTTTCCACTTCCTTTTTGTTTTTTTCCCAGGGTTTTTGTTTGTTTGTTTTGTGGGGGGGTTCAGTCTTTTGTTTTGGAAAATGTCTCCCATGAACACCCGTCTAAATAAGAAGCCTAAGTGAGGAAGGACAGAGCGCAGGCAAAGGACAGGAGACATTGAAGAAGGCTATGGAAGACAGTATGGAGATTGTTTCCCCAGTTCCAACTCTGCCACAGGTGGGGTTGGTGGTAGGTAAGTCCATAAAAGTATCCAGTACTGAAAGTGTACATTTTAATATGACGCTTCATAGCTTCACTTGGAACGTTAATTCTGTCCATAAGTTTGTTAAGTTGGCTAGACTTTAGGTCTGGTTAAATTTTGTTGCACTTTATTTTATTTGAAAGGTTACTTTGTAATACTTTTTTTAACTAAAATAAAACAATAAGGGCTGGAGAGACAGCTCAGTGGTTAAGAGCACTGGCTGCTCTTCCAGGGAACCCGAGTTCAGTTTCTAGAACCTTCCCACGTGGTAGCTCACAGCTGCTTGTAACTTCAGTTCTATGGACTCTGAAACCCTTTTCTGACTTCTGTGGGCACCAGGCATGTGCATGGTCCACAAATATATATGCAGGGAAAATACCAACAGATATAAAAATAAACAAATAAAATTTAAATAAATAGATAACCAACCAATGAGGTGAAAGTGATATTCCATTGTCAAGGCCAATGACTTTCATTTTGCAATTTGAATCATTTTGTTACCCATTAGATTTTTCTTGAGATGCCCATGCCCATTATATGTTGTCAGGCATCAGTAACATGTACCCACTTTCTTTTATATATTTAAAAAAATACAAAAAAGTCACATCAAGAGTTGAAAATTTTAAAAAAGTCATAAGTGCTCCCAATTTGTCAAAGTTTTCATAGAATTTTAGCTGTAAGAAGGTAGTGATGAAGAATTAAAAGCTTTCTAGTATTTCTTGGTGTCACTGCCTTGATGGGTGCTGAGGTTCCAGAAATTTTAATCGTCATTGGGTTTTGTCACACACATACACACAATACAAAATGAGTTGACATTTCTCAGAAGGGTCTCTAGAAATCCCAGAATAGTTCAGATCACTGTCTGAGAACCATTAGTTTAGACTCCTTGGAGTTTCACTCTATAGATGGAAAAAGTTCACCCTGTTAGATGTCATATTGGGGACCTTCACACCCAAGCACACCAGTGGTCAGAGGTGGGGAATCACCGTTGATTGGACCAAACAAAGCGATTTTCACATTACCTACCACTTAGGGCTCTGCAAAGTAAAGAAATGGCAAGAGAAAGCAAGAGCTACTTAATCGAACATGCTCAGGTCTCCCCTCTTCCTCTTCCTCTTCCTCTTCCTCTTTCTCCTCCTCTTCTTTTCTTCTCCTCTCATCACACTCTGTATTTCTAAGACTTGAAGCTTTCTAGGGTAGTGCTTATGAGACCAAAGTCTTGGATTAGATCAGTCCATCAGTCCGATGGCCTAGAGAGGATGCGTAGAAATGAAAATGTCAGAACACACACAACCCAAGCATAGATAGTCCCTGAAACTTAAGCAGGAAGACCTTGCACTCATTCAGTCATTGAGAAATGCGTGTCTGGTACCACTAAGACAAGACAACACTGATGTGAATTAAACACGGCCCCACTCATCATGCCACTGATCTTATATTAATACTGAGGAAACACGTATGTTTGTGTGACTAGTGGTGACTGTCTGAATATGACATTCAGCAACAACTCTGAAGAGAACCTATAGCTTCATTATCAGTGTCTGGCTATGACACCCAGTCTTGGGGACACAGGCGGGTTTGCCGGATGAAAGACAGTTGCATAGAGTTCAGGGGAGACTTCAAGGCAAGGAGTTAGAGGAGAAAATGTCAAGACAGACAGAAAGCAGGCAGGAGTGGGAGAGAAGACCTTGGAATGAAGTGGATACCTAGGCTAGACCATACAGAACCTACCTGGCTAGGTGAAGAGGCTTTTAATTTTGTACGTAGGGAAACAGGAAACTACTAATGAATTTAAAGAGGATAATTGATATGATGAGATTTGCATATTCATAGAGCCAGTAAATTTGTAGAGAATAAACAAGAGTCGTCGTGAGGGAATTGTTAGAGGAATCCCAAACAGGGCTGCTGCCCATGGAAACAGATCTGCACAGCTCCTTGCCATGCCTCTTCGATAACCTGGTGAAGTTGTGGGTGGACTGGCTCACAGCCTTTACGGTGGGACTCAAAAGTCAGGAGGAGATAGCAACACCATGAGCACTAAGCAAGAATGAACCCAAGAAAGCCACACGCACTATCTCACAATTGATTAGAAATGGATCTCCTCACTTGGCAGTGGTGGCGCACGCCTTTAATCCCAGCACTTGGGAGACAGAGGCAGGTGGATTTCTGAGTTCGAGGCCAGCCTGGTCTACAGAGTGAGTTCCAGGTCAGCCAGGGCTACACAGAGAAACCATGTCTTGAAAAACCAAAGAAATGGATCCCCTCAAGTTCCTTTCTTAAACATAAATAAATATCAAACAGAAGAATGGAGTGGCCAAGGTGGTCCCCAGTGGAAAGGATGGTCCTGGAGTCAGTAGCCAAAAGCATCAGTCTGGGATACAACACATGAGCTGAGCCAGCTCAACACATTTTGGCCATTTACTGGCCACTGTTATAAGTTAGGCTTTTCATCTCTGTAACAAAACACCTGACAAAAGCAATGTACAGAAGAGTAACTTTATTTTGGCTTATGGTTACAGAGCTGCCAGTTCACAGCTTAGTTCTGTTGATTATGGTCCTGTGGTGAGACAGAAATTCACAATGGTAGTCTGTGTTGCAAAGGCTGCTCAGGTGACAAGTGAGAAGCAAAGAGACATGGGCCCAAGTATCAGGTATAACATCTGAGGCACTCCCCCAGGGACCTCCTTCCTCTAGCTAGGCCCCACCTCCTATAATTTCCATTGCCTACCCTCCAAAAAGAGTGACATTTGCTGGGATCAAGTATTCAAGTTGTGACTCCGTCCAGGACAGTTCATATTAAAGCCATAATGGTCCAAGTCAAAGAGTCACAAATTTCAATGAATGGATGATCCTTTACCAAGTCAGGACCAGAGAACTGACTTCCAAGCTCACCTCCAGAAACAACAGTCTTCTCTCCCGGGGAATGAGAAGAACACAGGTGTCCACTTTGGAGTCCTTTCAAGGCTAGACTCACTTCTGCTAGAATGCCGAATCATTGTCAACAGAGTTTAAGCAGATGACTGGACCAGGCATCGCTCTGGTGGGGATCGAGTTCACCTATCTGCCCAGGGGATATTGGAAGGAGTAAGTATTCCCAGGGATGTTATAATGAATGAAATATGACTCTGGGAAAACATTTTGTCGAGAGTCAGGAAGAGGTGATGATTGTGGCAAATGCTGCAAATGTCATGGACACTGGGGCAGGGGCAGGCTGCAGATACTGACATGCTGCTGGTGACCAGCACAGACATTCAACTATGTCTAGATGATGAAACACCTGAAGGAACCCTCACCAAGGCTGGGGTGTAGCTCAAGCACAGAGCACTTGCCTAGCGATTGTGATGGACTGCATTCGATCCCTAGCAATGTAAATAAGAGTTTTTTAAGTAGCTGCGATTGTACCCGTAGGTAAAATTAGGTAGAATTAGCCATGTTAAGGAAAAAGAGAAGTGCAACACGTTATTCTGAGATTTAGACCCACTGATAACCAGTCTCATGGAAATCACCCTTGTATCCTGGGCCAGAATAAGATGAATAAAGAAAAAAAAGTGTTAATTCCCCTCAAAGGGATCCCACAGGGGCCAGGTCTGTTCATTACAAACAAGCTAGGCAATTTGCTTGCATTCAGCCACCTCCAGTGTGTCTTAGTTCCCAAAGAAAACTCCTAATGTAATCAACACAAGGCCTATAAATCACAACACATCTTATGGTATTAGTAAAACATTTTAAAATTCATAACTGATCAAGTCATAAAGTCTCTTGATAAATAAGACCCCCGCATAACAAGTTCTGAAATACTATGAGCCCTGGTAAAAGAATAAACCTGTTGAATAAATCTGCTATGTAGAAAAAGAAAACAACAACAACAACAAAACCCCAAGCTCAAGGTGATAGAATAATGGAAGTCTTCTTAAACAAAAACCAGAGAAAACAATAAACCTGCTAAAAGGCTCGATTTACTGTGCTCCAGGGCCATATTTCTCACCTGTTTTGGAAGCCACCAGACAACCTGTTTAACCTTTGTAGTCCTTCTCCCCAGCAACCTCCCACGCTCTGTCCCCACCTCTGTGTAATGTAAGGAAACCCCTAACGACAGTGTCAAATAATGTTAAATCATGACAATCAAACATTAACGGGCAGAGTGCTGGACCCAAAGGTCTCAACGGCCAGCCCCCCTTGCAAAGACAAGGAGACAGAGATCGATGCAATTAGCAAGAGGTTTATTAATTAATTCTAATGGGTTGGGGTCGTCCTGTAAAGGGGACAGAGGGGACGTCGAATTTTCAAAGCTCACACTTTTTATACAATTTTTGAAGCAGACCTTGGCAACAGCATGCGTCAGTTGCCTCTCATTGGTGGCTAGCATTGACTTTTTACATGATTGGAGGCCCCTGGTGGAGTGATGTTGGGCCAGCTGCCCCTTAGTTAACTCCAACTTGTGGTTTTTGGCTGTCCTTGATAACAGGAGTGCCTGCTATCTCAGAAAGCCTCAGGCAGTTGTCCTTGGCTTGGGTTTTCTCAGCTGTTATTTTAGGGCCTCTGGTTATCTGGAAATTCTTTGAGTCTGACTCATCAGCCACCCCTGTTCCCTAGGGCCTCACAAGAGTTTATCTCCTCCCATTTAGAACACGCTTTCCCTGCTACCCCAGTGTCTGAGGGTTCACCGCTGTGCGCAGACACCATAACCAAGACAACTCCTAGAAGGACAACATTCAATTGGGGCTGGCTTACAGGTTCAGAGATTCAGTCCATTATCATCAAGGTGGGAGCATGGCAGCGTTCAGGGAGGCAAGGTGCAGGAGGAGTTGAGAGTTCTACATCTTCATCTGAAGGCTGCTAGGTGATACTGACTTCCAGGCAGCTAGGAGTAGGGTATTAAAGCCCACTCCCACAGAGATACACCTACTCCAACAAGGCCACACCTCCAAATAGTGCCACTCCCTGGACTGGGCATATACAACCCCCACCCCCACCCCCCCATCCCCCAATCCCCATCCCCCCCACCCCCACCCCCATACCTGTGTTCCTGTAAAAACTCTCTGCATATCTTGACAAGCTTCCTTCCTCCAACCAGGCATAGATACTGATTTCTCTCATCATCTGCTTCTTTTCTAAAAGAAAGACAGCATGGTAGGAGGCAATGGGGGAACAGGGCACAACTTTGAAGAAGTGAGGTGTGTTGGAAGAAGGGCCCTTGTGGAAAGAGAGAAACGGGTGCTGAGGAAACTAGGAAAAGGAGAAAGGCACATTAGAAAGCTGTCAGTCACAGATGTCTTCTCCCCAGGAACAGTCATGTGACACCATTTCTGGGGAGACAGGAACAGACATTAACTGACCCAAGGGAGGAACCAGCAACAGACCAAAGTCCAAGTTGGCCACCAAAGACTATTGTTGAGGTTATTTACAGAAGTCTTTGTGTGCTGGCTAGGTTTTCCTACAACTTAACACAAGGTAGAGACACTTTAGAAGAGGAAACCTCAACTGAGAAGACACCCCCATTAGATAGGCCTATGGGGAAGCCTGTGGTGCATTTTCTTGATAGGCAGTTGATGTGGGGAGGGTTTATCTCACTGTGGCAGTGCCACCCCTGGACAGGTAGTTTTGAGTTCTATAAGAAAGCTGTCTGAGCAAGCCATAAGGAACAAGCCAGCAAGCAGCACAGCTTCATGGCCTCTATTTGTGTTCCTGCTCTGACTTTTCTCAGGGACTGGGCTATAACATGTAAGTGCAAGCAAAATAAACCCTTTGTTCTCCAAGTTGAGTTTGGTCATGGTATTGGGTCACAGGAATAGAAACCCTAAGACAGTGGGTGAATGGAGCAGAAATGGCTTGAAAGTAGCTGCATTACCAAAGCCCAGCTCAACATGGGTGACAGTTTGTGAACCCTGAAGACCTGGAATCGATGCACATCCTGAAGGCAGATCAACATGTCTGAGAGTATGTCTTCTTTGCACTTCAGCTGATCTGAACCTTTCCAGGCAGCTCAGCTGTCTTAAACTATCTCTCAGCAGTCCTCATTGCTCATGAAAGCCTGGGGAGAGATCATCATGGTGCAACTGGTCAGCTTCAGGGACTTCCTGAAGCTTTTGAGTTGCTTATTTCTTACCTTTTAATTAGCTGACCTTTAGCATACTCTGGGTCTCAACCTAACAAGCTCTGGGGAGAATGAAATGTTTTACCTGTTTTTAGAACAGCCAACATCTTAACCAGATCCGCTACAGCACGAAATGTACCAACTGGGAGGAAATTGCCACATACCAGATTTCAAGAGGGAAGTGAGGTGAGTGATGCAGAAAGACTAACCATGGTCCTCAGATGAGCTCTCTCCTCCAAAATACATAGGCAAATGTTAAGGGAAGGAAGACACATGCATAAATCTCTGAAAGAGGTACCACTTGGGATCAGCTTTAAAATTGCTTTGTGTACTCACCTTCTTTGCCAAGTCCTACATATCAGCTGGGAAAGTATTAACAAGCACTTAAAAACCTACACAGGCAACTATGTAACAGCTGAACTTCACTAGTGGACCCCTTGGGAAGCTGCACACTGATTCCAGCAATTTATCCATTGCAGAAGTGATTTCTTGAATTTATCTTTGGAGAGTTTCTTCAAGCTAATTTTGCCAGCCTATCCTAAAATAATACCCACCACCACGTCGCTGTCATCGTCATCGTCATCGTCGTCATCCTCGTCGTTGTTGTCACTGTCACCCTCACCACCACCACCACTACTACTCCAAAACTGGCTTTTGCGATGTCTATTCATTTACTGGGTAACCAATATATTCACCTGTTATTTGTGGAGGTCTTCATCTTTTCCAGGCCTTGTGGCAGGCTCAGAGGATGGAGAATTTGCTGAGCTAGAGACCATTACCTTATGAGGCCAACAAAGACAGAAATAGAACAATGTGCTCGATTTTTTTTTTATTTTAATTCACCAACATATATTAATTGCACAAGTTAAAGTAATTCATTGTGATATTTTCATGCATGCAAATATCATGCGTGGATTATGCCCACGCTCCCCCATACCCTCCCCTCACTCTGCCCTCTCTTCTTCTCTCTCCCCTGCCACCTTCCTGCCCCCTCACAGTCTCTCTTCACTTTTAGACTATCTTTTCTCTTAGTTCCCACACTTAAAGAAAGTAGAAGATATTTGTCTTTCTGAGTCTGGTTTATTCTGTTTCTTATTTCGCTCTGGCTTGTTTGTTCCTTTGTTCCACTCATATTTCTGCAAATGACATAATTTCATTCTTCTTTACGTCTGAAAAGCACTGATGTAATAGTGTATATGAGTGTGTGTGTATGTATACAAGTGTGTGTATGTGTGTGTATGTATACATGTGTGTACCTGTGCATGCTACTCTTCCTTTGGCTGTAATAAACTTGATAAAAATTGCTGAAGAAAAGAAAGGTTTATTTTAGCCCACAGTTCAAAAGTACAGTCTGTCAATGTGGGGAAATCAAGACAGCAGGGACTTGAAGCAACCTGTCACATTGCAGCCACAGTCAGCTTAGTGAGATGAATGTTCTTGCTAGCTAGGCTCCCCTTTTTAGGACCAAAATCCAGGGAATAATGCTACTGTCCATTAGGCTGATTCTACTCATATCAATTAACTTAAGATAATCCCTCATGGACAAGCCTAGGTTTCATTATCTAAACTACATCCTCCTTCACAGATGTGCCAGAATGCTTGACTTCATGGTGATTGCAGATCCTGTCAAGTTAATAACACCATGTATGTATGTATGTATGTATGTATGCATGCATTCATGCATGTTACCTGTTGATGAATATCTAGACTGAACCCATAGCTTGGCTATGGTACAAAGCTTCTGTTTGGTGGCATATTCCTTCGGTCATTACAGTAGCATGAATGAGAAATGTGAGAAATGTCCCCCACAGGCTCATGTATTTGAACTTGGTCCCCAGTTGGTGGTGTTGGTTGGACAGGGGGTGTAACCATTAAGAGGTGGAGCTTTGCTGGAGGAATGACATCACTGTGTGTAAGTACTGAGAATAGATAGCCTCACCCCACCTGTCGTTCACCCCCCCCCCCACATTCTGCCTGTGCTTGGGGCTCTGACCTCTCAGCTTCCTGCTCTGGACACCTGGTGACACATTTCCCCATTGTTATGGCCCTCTCCCTCTAGAGCCAAAATAAACTCTTCTGCACCACACAGCCACAGAAATCAACAAGTAAGAGCATTCACTCAGCAGCCGTATGGAGCACAGTCCTGGTTTTGAGTTTTCTTTTTTTTTTACTTTTTGAGTAACGTCCGTACTGATTTCCATAGCAGCTGCACTGATTTGCATTCCCACTAACAATGTAGAAGTGTTTACTTTTCTCCAGTCCTTGAAAATTCTTCGGGATTTCTTTACTCTCGTGGATATGCCAAAGATACTATGTCTGGAGGTTTTTCAACTTTCTCCAAAGCAGATGATGATATAAAAAGCGAATCATTTGAGGATAATCTTTCCTTCTTCAGAGCCAGGCTATTCTATAAACGCTTTATTGATTTATCACTCACACACTTTAAAACTTCACTTTTTTAGGGGTGTGCTTGAGTGGACTTTGGTCCTGCTGACTCACTTCATTATCCTAATTCAGAACAATTCTGTCGGCCCACCTATGACTTATCTACCTGTTAGCTCTCTCATGCCTCACTCTCTTAGTACCGCCTCCCAAGCCAGAATCCTCTTCCTGGTCTTATGGCCATCAGTTATGGACATTTCATATAAATTATATAAATCAAGTCTTTTTGTATTGTCTTCCTTTTGATTAGTATAATGCCAATCAGAGTTACACCTTTGAATTTTATATTCTTATTTTACTTCCTAGGATTGTTTTTTGTTTTTGTACTTTCATGATGTAGCTATTTGGTTTGTCTTTTTATTACTTTATATTTAGTTATTTTTGCATCTAAGCTATTATAAAAATCTGTTGCACACAAGTCGCTGCATGATCTCTGTTTTCGTGTGTGTGTGTGAGTGTGTGTGTGTGAGTGTGTGCTGCCTGATGCGCGTGCTAAGAAGAGAGTCTGGGTCTCAGTAAGAGCATCAAGTGTTCTTGCCACTGAGCCATCCCTCCAGCCCCACATTTTCATTCCATTATGGCGGCTTTTGAAGGTTCTAATGTAGATAAAGTCTGATATTACCTTATTGTTTCACTGTGGCTTGTTAACCCTTAAGTGGATAATTAATCCAGCGTGCTTCCATATTCATTTTAACTCGAATATTCATGACTACCATCTTTTTGGAATTATATCTTGTGTACGGTGTGAGGTAGGGCCAAGATGTTTATCTGCCTGTGCGTATGCAGTCAGTACAGTCTGATGAAATCACCACTTTTTCTTTCCTCAATTCTCTTGGCAGTTTTGTTGACAACGAGTGGATTATGAATAATAAATATGTGTTTGTTTCTTTTGACCCCACCACGTGGACATGTGTGTCCATCTCCACCCTCTGCCTCTCCCACACTGTATTGACTACTAGGGCATTTAGTGAATTTCCGCAGTGTGACATAGGAAGTAGCCAACTTGATTCTTCTCTTTCAAGGGTCATCTCTTTCTGCTGGTTGCTTCCATTTACATATGAAGTATGTGACCAGCTTAAAATGTCAGCTAAAGGCAATTTGGGGTTTGCTTGGATGCTACAGTAAACCATAGTTCTGTAAGATAAGTGTGGCCTAATCTGGTGCCATAGCTACCCATTATCATGGGGTCACCTTCCATGTATTTGAATTTGCCTTGGTGGTTTTTCAAGCATGTTTTATAGTTTTTGTTAAGCTTCTTAGTTGTTTACTAAATTACCCTACGAACTTAAAATAGCTTTTATTTCTATTGTACACGAAAGTTATTGATTTTACTTTTTCTTAGTTCAGTATGAGTGTGTGGAAATGCACAATGGTTTTGTACATGAACCTTAAATTATATTGGATGGATTCATTCTAACGGGTTTTTTAATACATGAAAATTTTTAGGAAATTTTAACACAAGGGACTTTTTTTTTCTTTTTAACTGGATATCTTCTAGTTCTCTCTCTCTCTCTCTCTCTCTCTCTCTCTCTCTCTCTCTCTCTCTTTCTCTCTTGTTTTTTGAGACAGGGTTTCTCTGTGTAGCCCTAGCTGTCCTGGAACTCACTCTGTAGACCAAGCTGGGCTGGAACTCAGAAATCCACCTGCCTCTGCCTCCCAAGTGCTGGGATTAAAGGCATGTGCCACCACTACCCGGCAGTTATTTTTCTCTTATTTCAATTTTATTTTGCTTGTATGTATATTTGCCTCTATGTGATATATACAGTGTAGCACATTCCTAAAGATGCCCTTAGAGGTCAGAAGAAGACATTGGATCTCCTAGAACCAGAGTATCAGGTGGCTGTGCGCCACCATGGGGGTTCTGGAAAACACCCCAGATACTCTGAAAGAGAAGAGAGAGTTCTTAACTTCTGTACCATTTTACAGCCTCCTATGTTTCTTATTTGATTTCCCTTTTCTAGGATCTTTTGTAGAATGTTAAGCGATTTTTGAACACTGTAGCAGGTCATCTAGATGCCCAATAAGAAATGCTGGGGTTTTTCTTGCTTTCATTTTATTATTTTGATTTTTTTTTTGCGAAAAGGTCTCCCTGTATAGCCCCGGCTGGCCAGGAACTGCTATTTAATAGATTAGGCTGACCTTGAACTCAGACATCCACTGGCCTCTGCCTCTGAAATGTTAGCATTAAAGGCATGCATGCATCACATCACCACACCCAATCTGTACCCATACCACCCTGAACATGTCCTAGACTGGGATCTAAGAGCCAGGGCTTCCAGCATGAAGCTAGCCTTTCACACTTCCTGCTTTTTTTATTACCTTTTCGTTTGCTTGTTTGAGACACAGTCTCATGCAGTCTTAGCTAGTCTTGAACTCATGATGAAACCAAAAGAACCTTGAACTAATCCTCCTGCCGTTGCCTTCCATGTGCACATATTTTAAGTTTCTAGCCAGCTCTTTAGCTCTCCACCTCAGACCACTGCATTATTCACCAATCACCAAGTGGTACCGTCCACAAGGACCGGGGACAAGCCTTTTCCCACTGAGGGAGCTTCTGTCACAAAACACAAGTCTTATAAACAGGGCTTTGATAACAAATTTACCCAACAAGGAAAATATCAATCCTTCTCAGGAGTGGGAGCTTCAGTGAACCTGGTGTTTCACACCTGCACTGTCTGTGAGGTTGAAGCTTTGAAGAACTGAAGAGAGGACAAGGCAAGGCAAGTTCAAGTCTCTTGCTTTCTTTCTCCTCCCCAGGACTCAGCAGTTTTCCCTACCATTGCTTGAGGTCCTTGATTGGTACTCAGAGTCGTGCTAAGGTTGACCTAGCGTTTCACTCATGCTCTCTTGGCTTTTCTAGGGATTTTGAGCAGCCCTGACTACAGCTGTGTTTCTCCTCTGGCTGCCCCGTCCTTCATCCTTCTCCAACCAGCCAACACCCTCACCTAATCTGGATACTCTCTGCGTGCAGGTAAGGTGTGCTCTGCACAGCTCCAGATGAGGATAGCTGGAAACCTTCTTGCAATGTCTTCCAGTGAGGACAGACCAAAATCCTTGACTCTGGCAGTAATGCAAAGTAAGGATGAGAAGTTAGTTGGCATTTGACCAAAATATAGTTTTGGTAAAATTACATAAATGAGAAACTCTCCTCCTCCTCCTCCTCCTCCTCCTCCTCCTCCTCCTCCTCCTCTTCCTCCTCCTCCTCCTCCTCTTCCTCCTCCTCCTTCTTCTTCTTTGAAATGGTATATGACATAATCAAGTGATGTAAATCCCCACAGGACATTTTGATCTCCAGCCCCAAGGCAGAAATTCATAAGAAACAAGCATTCAAAGGCAATCCTGAAATCATCGGGAGCAATTAACCACTATCACATCGCTAAGTCCCCAAAGCAGTCAGGAGTGACTCAGACCCCAAGTGGGACACTTGGGCCTCCTCCCTCACCCTCCTCCCTCTCAACACTACCCTGAGCTGTCTCCAGTGCTCATTCCTTGGTTTGCTTTTCTTTCCCAATAGTTGCCAGCCTCCGCTCAGATGGCACGATCCGTTCCTTCACAGCCATTTTTTCTGAACATAAGCAGGCTGCATTTAAAACTCCCCAACTCATCTGTCTTCATTTGAGGACTGGGTTAAAAAACAAAATTAATGATTGCTATCAGCGAGACGACGAGCAGCATCTTTGGTGAAAAGTAGGTCTGCCACGATTGTCCAAGGCTGACATCTTTCACCAGCTGGAAATGGCTGGATGTACTTGTAAACATTATTAAAAATAATAACTTAATGTTTCCTTCCTGTGACTCGCTAGCATTAGCAAGGTAGTTCCAATTAGTATTTCCTCTGAGTGAGGGAGGCCTTTCTACTTCATTTCATTTAAAGGGGGATTTGTTTTCTAATTTTTTTCTTCTGCCGTTGTCAATAATAGAACAGAGCGGCAGCTACCTTCCTCCCATCGCGAACGCCTTGCAAAGCCAGAGCAAAGGAATATGCATCTTTGATTTTATTTGTTTTAGCTGTGCTTGTTCTGAGGGAGAGAAGACACATTTACATCCCCGTGGCCGCGATGGGATCGTGTGGAGTTTTAAAACACAAGTAAATCACATGGAGGGACTAAATCATTTTGTAGGATTTTGAGAGTGAAGGCAAATCATTCAATGATAAATTAGTAAGGATGGTTTAGAATAGTGTGCTTCTCCAGTGAGAAACCCAGCTCTGAGTCTGGGAAGAAAGGAAGAGAAGAGAGTGGGGGCAGGGGAGACAGAGGAGTAGGTGCTACCAGCACCCAGGTGCTCTGCAGGTCAGCCCTCCCTCCAGTTCTAATAAGAACCCCTTTATCGGACTTATCATGCTTTATTACAGTTAAAAAATATGCCTCTAAATGCTAAGCGACTGAGGCACGCATTAGTCCAAATGCAAAGCTGCAAAAATGTGCTTGGCAGCCTCAAGGTATGAGCTGCTTCCGATTCCAACACAAACTTGGTGAATATTCCGACTGATTATGTGGAGCGAACCAGGTGTCATTTACTCATGTGAACATGGAAATTGCATATGCAACACAATCCCACTCCCTTGTTTATCTTCTCCTCCAGAAAGCCTCCCAAAGTCAGGTGCTGGCGTGCCGGCTGCTGCTTGCAAGCGTGTAGTTCATGTCTCATCTGTGGGAATGACTGTCCTGGGTGAACTGACATCCACGGGTCTCTTCAATATCAGGAGAGAGCAAATCATTATGCAGAGGATAGAAGGCATTGTTTACATCAATTAAGTCTGAGGGTCGAGGGTCAGGGCGGATAGGACCGTATAAATCTGATTGTTTTCTTTTAAAGTGCTTTTGCTGGGGAATCTGCGGGTTAAAGTTTAAGCAGAACAAAGGAGGCCGGACCTGTCCAAGCTCACATGTCTTGGGAGGGGTGCTAAGGGTCTGCTTCTGTTCTGGAAACATGATAGCATTTGATTGTGCCAGAAACCGACAAGGAT
This sequence comes from Rhynchomys soricoides, assembly GCA_019843965.1. NCBI lineage: Eukaryota > Metazoa > Chordata > Mammalia > Rodentia > Muridae > Rhynchomys > Rhynchomys soricoides. The sequence goes on along the minus strand of JADRCH010000246.1, from coordinate 1,089,460 downwards.
CAGAGGAAGCAAGGAGGGGGAGGAGCACTGGATGCCACCAAATAAGAAAGGAACTTCCTGTTGGGGTGGGGGCTGGAGGGTGTTCAATACTTATCCCTTGGGAGCTGAGGAGGCAGAGAAGTCTACAAGAAAGGCTTGTTTGTAGGAAGGAACGTGACCACCACCCTGGAAGGGTCTCTCCAGTGCATAACCTTCCTGGTGCAGGGCAAACATCCAGGTTTCAGGCATACTCTCTGCTCAACTCAACAATGATCTGGCCAAAGGCCACCTTGTGGGGTGGTCACTGCTGAAGTCTCTGTTGGTGTCATGTAAACAGGCTGTAGCCCAGGATGAGAGAGGTGAAGAGAGGCTCTGCTTATTCAATTCTGACATCATTCAGATATCTTGCCAGGGTTAGACGCTGAATTGGAAGTTCATATTTTGAGCCATTCCTTGATGTGAAACCCACAAGGCACAGGTAGCCTTGAATATTCCAGCAGGCAGATGCTAGAGAAAGCCACGAAGACAAGAAGGAACCAAAGTGGGGTGGGTGGCAGGCCTCTTCTAGAAGAAATGGAGAGAATTCAAGAGAGATGATAGCAGAAGAGCAGACAGAAATGGGGTGTCTGGGCTTGTTTGGGTTTTGACCATGCAGTACATTCTCAGGGAGAGGTCTCTAGAAACGTTGCCTAGTTGTCTCTGAGCAAGAGTATCACAATGAAGACTGCTATAGAGTCTGACGTTGAGTTTTGCTAGAGACTCCCTGAGCCCCTCACTGGATCCCCAAAACGTATACTAACTGCAACCCTAAACATTTGAAAAGTGATGAGGATTCAGAAATATGCAAGAAAGCAGCCCTGTTTCTCTTTAGTCTCTCTTAGAGAGTTTTCAAGGTATGGGAGATGGACATGGGAGACAACCATAAACAGTAGCTTTACTCATCCCTGTAGTCAAAATGCCTGGCGTAAATGACAGAAGGGTGGCCAGGTTCCTTTTGATTCATGACTCCAGAGTTTCTAGTCCATTCCACTGTGGAAAGAGTGGTTGAGTATCCTATATTGCGGTGTCTCGGGAGCAGAGAAAGGCAACACCTGAGTTCCTGGTTTTCCCTGCTTTCCAAGTCCTTGGTTTACGGGATGATATCACTTCCGTTTGCTGAGGTTCCTCCTTTAATTCTCTCTGGAAAGACACTGAAAGAGGATATTGATTACTTTATGTAGTTGTGAACCTGATTAAAACAACTTATAAGAGGAAAAATTTATTGTGGCTCATGATGTCCAGGAGTCCAGGTCCAGGAGCCCATACAGACTCCCAGCACAGTGCTCAAAACATGAGCCTGTTCTAGATGGTGCACATTCCAAACACAGCTCAGACATACCCAGAGACTTGTTATAATCTCCCACAGGCTTGTCAAGTGATGTCAACAGTCTAGATTTGCCTTCACTCCATCTTTTTGAGTGGCTCCAAGCATTGCGGACTTGCCTATGGCATACCATTGATGATCCAGTCAATGTTCTATCAAGGTAATCCTTAATTAAAGCCAGCATCCTGAGGCGTGGTATCACCAATAGCTTTGTAGACTAAATTGGGACTTTCTATTTCCCCAGAATTAATACAAGCTATTGTTTTCAGAGGGAGAAAAGAGACTGTTTTTCAAATCAGGTTTGGTCTTCATCTGATTTAGAATTTCAGGCTGCAGAATTAGTGTGGGCCAAGGAGCCTGCCTGGATCAGCATAGGCTGTGGGATAACCCAGAGATAAGTACATGGTCTATACTGTGTACAGAAGGAAGGAAATGGTCAAGTCTAAAATCTCAAAGGTACAGAAATAGGAGGGTGAAGGAGGGAAGAGACTGCACCAGAGAATGCCCTGCCATGCCTGCTGATTTGTTAGGTCTCTCAATGTTTGTTGTGTGACAAGTTGGACTTTGGTACAAGGTCAGCTCTTGAATCTTGATTATGTTTTTTTCCCCCTTGAGCCAAGAGACATTGATCTGTACATCTGGTTTACCTTGTTTTCTTAGCCATTTGTGACACAGTACAACAGTTCCCATCGAAAAAAGTGTCATGTAAATAAATTACAACTTAGGAAGTATACATTAAATAATTTTATAAATGAACTTTAAAAATGAAGGAATAAAAAAAAATGCCAGGCCTGGCTTGTGGAGCCAAGGTGATTATTCTGATCATGTTGTCATGTGTAATGAAGCACAGGCCCATCATTAATCAAAAGAACCAATCAGATAACTAATTTAGGCAATATTCTTTACAACAGGACATGTCGGTCAGTAAAAATGCATTAAAATAGAGAAAGATCAATAGCCGCCACCAGGGGCTGTGTTTACAAACCAGCCTTAAACTTTAGGGCATTAAATTCTCAGTCATATTGGGTATCTGTTTCGTAAAGATAAAGGAAAACTTGAGAGAAATGAAAGGCCTTTTTATGGTTAATAGTGGAGTCATAATGTGTGCTGTAATAAATGGCCAAAATGTTGCATTATTTTGTGATGAATGGCCAAAGTGTCCCAGCTCCCTTCAGAAGAACTAGCAAGACTCACTTTTAAAAAAAGAAAGAAAGAAAGATCATACAATGAATGGGATGGACAAATTTGCTCAAAGATGGCTACGGGAGCCAGGTAAGGTCCTGATTGTTTAAAGACAATTTATGTTTTAGTCTCTAGAGTCTGGGGACCACGGTCAGAGCTGGCACACAGCAAATCGTGCTCTTCCTACTGCACCTGCTCCTGAAGTTACCATTGTCACTCCAGAAGGTGGTCCAGCCTCCCTGCTGTATGTCCCTATGCCAGAGTGCCAGCAAGGTCACTTCTTAAAACAGGAAGATCTGAGACACCCTTCCTTTCCCATCAGAGGAAACACCCACTGTTGATGCTGTAAAGCTCTGAGTCTAGCTGGGCCTCCTGGCACAGGCCTGTTATAATCCCATCTACGCTGGAGGCCATAGCAAAGGATCTTAAGTATTCACTACCTGTTTGAACCATGGGTTCAAAGCCAGTCAGAGAAACCTAGTGGACCCTTGTTTCCAAGTGAAAGCTGAACAAGAGACTGGGGGTGAGAGGCACAGTGATAGTCAGCATGTCTAATCGAATCTGGTGAGGGAGGGAGGGAGCCTGCCTCTAGGGCCGGTTGCCTTCAGTTTATGAGTCAAATTAGAGCAAAACTAGGAGTAGAAGTGTGACAGATCTGTTGCCCTCCAATGAGAGTCTTTGGCCACAGATGACATGTACCAACATGTCCCAAGTTCTTCTAAGGCACGCAACTTGTTTTCTTATTCAAAAATAACCCCAGATGAAATGTATGCACCACTATGTAAACATGCAACCATTTATAGAGCACCTACTATGTATTACAGGATATTTGAACACACTGTGAACCCAGAGATTGTGCTACTTGCTGGAAACCCTGTTTTGAGTTGTGCTGTGGCTCAGCCTTAGCACGCACCTTTAATCTAAGAGCCTTCTGCAAGAATATTGAAAACAGGATTAAATAAAGTCAACCACAGGTCAAGAGGCAGAGCAAGCAACCAGTTGACAGGAAGTGAGCATTGGATTATTAAGAAATAAACATAGTAAAATGGAGTCAGGAGGATGGACAGAGAGATGAGCAGGACATAGAAGCGGTGCATTCAGTTTGAAGGAGGTTTTGTGAGACAGCATGATGAGGGGATTCCTTCTGGGATATCAGTTGAGGGGGGAGGTCCGCTGGGTGCTTCCTGCGCCTCTCTGAGCTGGCAGGCTTTTACTCCAGCATCTGGCTCCCAAGACGAGTCCTCATGGGTAAAATCGAACATTTGAGATTTTGTTAAAAAACTACAACTATCTGCCAGCGGATCTCCCCATCCCAATTTGAAACCCAGAAAGAGGGACAAAGACATCATGGCCAATGAGTGGCACACAAACTGTGGCATCTCCCAACTGGAAAAAAAAAGAATAAAAATGAATGATGTGGGGGAGAAGAAAGCATGTGGGGGAAGGGAGGAGGAGGGTGATTCCCCCATGCTTCATTCCCTCCTGTGGTGCTTCAATTTTTCTGCCCATTTCTGTGCAGACTTTCACAATCAGAAAGCAAGATGTCTGCACTGATGTTGTATTTCTTCTCCTCTTGTTTGTGATTTTGTGTTTGGTACTTTGTATTTTTAATGGATAACACAGGGGATCATCCTGCTAAACAAAGCCAGACTCACAAGGACAGACATCATTTGCTTCTGCTCAAATGCACAGTCTAGATTGTATATATGTGTGCGATATGTATATGCCTAATATGTAAGTTACAAAAATAAACAGGGAACTAGGTTTGGGAAGGAATGGGTCTGTCTTGCTTACTGCTATGATAAGACACTTTGACCAAGGCAACTGATAGAAAAAGCATTTAACATGGTGCTTATGGTTCCATGACCGTTGTGGCAGGGAGCAATGCAGCAGACGGGCAGGGATGGTGTGGGAGCAGTATCTGATAGTTTACATCTGATCTACAAGCAGGAGGCAGAGAGAAAGCTAATTAAGAATGGCATACATGAGCTTTAGAAACCTCAAAGCTTGACCCCAGTGACACGCCTCCTCCAGAAATGCCACACCTTCTAATCCTTTCCAAACAGTTCCATCAATTGGGACCGAGTATTCAAATACATGAGTCTATGGAGGCCATGCTCATTAAGATTACCACAAGGCATAAAACAAGAGGAAGAAAAGCAAATGTTGTATTCTTTTATAAACTTAATCTCCCCCCTCCTCTCAGAGGGCAGGTAAATATAAGACACAATATATGTAAATGTAAAAGATACTGATTGTATTAGTCATGGTTCTCTAGAGTCACAGAACTTATGGAATGTCTCTCTATAGTAAGGGAATTTATTGTAATGACTCACAGTCTGTAGTCAAGTAATCCAACAATGGGCATCTGTGAATGGGAAGTCCAAGAATCTAGTAGTTTCTCAGTCCTACAAGACTAGATGTTTCAGCTGGTCTTCTGTAGAAGTGGAGTCCAACAGATGTACTGGCATGTAAATGCAAGCAGTAAATGCAAGAGAGAATCTTCCTTCTTTTAAGGTCCTTATGTGGGCTTCCAGCAGAAGGTGTGACCCAGATTAAAGGTGTGTGCCACCACACCTGGATCTAGAACTTGCTTTATCCAAGGCTGACCTCAGAGATCTCTGAACTCAGAGATCTGCTTGCCTTAATTTCCTCAGATTAAAGGCATGTACTACTTTGCCTGGGCTAAGCTTTTCATGGCCACTATTCCTCAAGATCTCCATATCAAAATCTGAGTTAGAAGCCTGTGTCTTCCAGCCTCAAGATCTGGATCGTCCATGTGCCCTCCATTTCTGGACTGTAGTTCATTCCAGATGAAGTCAAGCTGACTTCTAGGAATAATAACTATTGCATGTATTAAACTCATTATTTTAGACACTCAATAGTTTCAGTTCCTTTTGTTCAAGTAGGTAGCCAAGAAGGCTCTGGGCACTACTCCCAGAATGGTCCCAAGGCATCTCAGGTCAGATCTCTGTGATTGCTCTGCAGTGCTCCATGCAGTGCTCCATGCTGCTCATCCTCCCTGGCAAGCTGCTAGCCTAGGTAAACACTCCTTGTCTCAACACAGACCAGGCCTAAGAGTATGGGGTTCATCTGTCATGTGAAACCCTCAGAAAGGAAAACAGTGCAATCTCTAGGATTTAAATCCTATTCCTTAGAGCCCTTACTCTGAAATGAGATTTAAAGCTAGATAGGATGAAATCAAGCTTGAGTTAGATCTTTTTTTTGTTCCTTCCAGAATGCACAATCTAGATAATCAACTTAGTCTTAAGAATCATGATCGTGTTTTCTTGGCAAAATGTGATAAGACAATTCCTTTCAAAAGACGAGAGTGAAGTTTGAGGAAAACAATATGACAATCACACCAAGTTGACTAGAGAAAAGAAACATGCACACATCATCATGAGAGTTTTGCAAATGCTCTTGTGAGGGGAATTGTTAATAATTGGCAAGCCATTCGAAACGAGTGAAAGCATGGCCCAGAAGCCCACCAAAGGCACAGAGTGCACCTTCTCTCAGACAGGCAGAAGTCATTTATTAATAAAACTATTGACATGTTTTAATATTTATAGTTATTTACCTTGCAAAGGAACTGAACCTGAAGTAGAGAGAATGAGTCACTGGAGACAGGGAGTGTTTACCTAGGCTAACAGCTTCCCAGGGAGGGTGGGCAGAGAAGACCGTGGCAGGCAAGGACTCCACAGAACACTGGGGAAGGAGGTGTGTGCACAGAGCTTCCAGCTAGAACACCATTCATTTCCTGAGCCACTACCTGCTGTCAATTCACTGATAAAGGAAGCCAGGGAAGACCCTGGTGAATCTGTTGCCTTGGGAGCTCACTTTCAAGATTGGGTATAGCTGTTAGCAACATGATAAAACTGATTATTTTCTCTCATCTGAGCCACATCTACATTTTTCAAAGATCACTGTTTTCATGGGAGACAGAGGGAGAGAGAGTCTGAAATGACCAACAGTTCAGGCTTGAGATGAGCCATGTAAATGACAGCGCCTCAAGAGAGAGAGGACTGGGTAGCACAGAGTAGTAAACATTTTGAGAAACAGAAAGAGAAATGATTGGCAGGAGATGGTCCCATGACAGTCACTAAGAGTTTACTTCTGTCACTTTAGGCTACATTATACACTACAGCACTCTATCAGTTACCTTTCTATTGCTGTGATAAAACTCTGTGACTAATAGAAGAAATAGATTATTTAGGCTTATGGTTCTGGATGGTAGGAGTCTATAGTGTTGGAGAGGAGATGAGGTAGTAAGAACTGGATGCTGAGGGTTCACATCATGAACCACAAGTAGCAGGTAAAAGGAGAGCAAACTCAAAATGCCTCAAGTCTTTAAATGCTCTGGGCCTCCTTTAGTAACATACTTCCTCCAATAAGGCCACACCTCCTAAGCCTCTCCAAACAGCACACCCACTGTGCTACTAAACCACCTACTAAAATCCCAGAGTCTATGGGGAACATTCTCATTCAAACCACCACAAGAAGCAAAATGAATAAACAACCGAAATAATGAAGGAAAAAAAAATAGAAATATATTTCTTGCTTTCACTCCTCAGTCATTAGCAATGTTGTTACTGGTCTCACAGAGGATGCTGGCTGATGGAGACTTTGTCTCTGTGTCTATTTCCATGAGTATAATGGCACTAGGCAAGCAGATCTAGGAGGATTCATGGTGTTTTAATGAGTAAAGCACTTGGCCACACATAAATTCATATAGGAAGAAGACTTCATTTCCCCCATCATCCCAGCTGGGAAGAATGAGGGATAATAGCCCATTGGAGAAATGTCAGACATGATTCAGATCAATAAAGTAGCTGTGTCTCTCTTTCATCCTAGTTCATAATCTGAAATATTTTTGTTTGGGTCTAAGAGCAAACAACATCAACCTTTTCCAGGACTTTGTGGATTTATTCTAGAGAGCAGGAAAAAGGCACTGCTGTAGACTGGCAGCATCTCCTTAAAGGAGAGGGAATGATGGGCTGGGCTGGCATCCCACGGCCATTGACTCAACAAACTACTAATCCCTCATCAAGAGTGACTTTTGTGAGGTGGTAACTACTACATGTGACTATTCTAATATATTAGGGTAGTGTGCAGAGCTGGAAGTCCAGCTAGGCAGTTCTTGTTACACAGCCTTCATTGGTCCATGTATGCTGTCTCATGAAAAATAAAAGTCTATAGCAGTACTCGGCTGTGCTTATAAGAGCAAGAAACGCTCCACCTTGTGTTCTTATGGAATCAAACATTTTACAAATACATGGAATAAAGGACCAGATATTAGAAATCAATCCAGTGATGAACCTAGGAACTGAGGCTGGAAGAAAGGATGAGAGCGGACCAGAAGGGAGTGACAGAATAGAGGAAGGGGACAGGGGTAAGAGACACATTGGAGGCCCATCACGATAGAGACGGAGTGAATCTTGTTAGGGTTAGGGCAAGAAGATGCTGTGGCTGGAGCTGTAGGTACAGGAAGTGTGTTTGGAAGCATTGGCAAACTACAAGAAGGGTGGAAAAATAAAAATACCCACAGACTGGGCTGAGTACCCATATAGAATGTCAGATTCAAATATAATTCAGGGAACTATGAGAGTGATACGGATGACTGGGAGCCACAAGTTGAAGTCTACACTGACAGGAGAAGCAGACCTGGGGGCAAAGAAAATAATGAATGGGTAATAAACATCGTACTGTTCATGGCATGGCCAGCACTGGGAAGGGGCTCGTTTGTATTTTACAAAGGAATGGGGCTTCCTGGGAGTCATGGTGGTGATCTGTAGGGTCCCAACACCCATCTTTCCAAACTGACATTTTCAGAGTATGAAAGAATCCAGACACAGCACTGAAAGACTCACTGGGAGATAGTGTGTTCTAGAGAGGTTCTGGATTTGCTCTTTGGGGATAAACAGTAAAAGATTAACTAGTTTAAGCTAATGGAAACTTGAAGGTCATTTGATGGTCACTCTTTAAATCTGTTGATCATGTGGTAGATTGGCACAATGGGGAACATAGTAAAACCAAACACACAGAGCACTAGGGAAGATGCAGAAACAAAAAGAGAAATGATTGGCAGGAGATGGGTACATAAGTACCCATGAGTGATGGTTTGTATAGGCTCGGTCCAGGGAGTGGCACTTTTAGAAGGTATGGCCCTATTGGAGTAGGTATGAACGTGTTGAAGTAGGTGTGTCACTGTGGGTGTGGGCTTTAAGACCCTCATGCTAGGTGCCTGGAAGTTAGTATTCTACTAGCAGCCTTCAGATGAAGATATAGAACTCTCAGCTCCTCCTGCACCATGCCTGCCTGGACGCTGCCATGCACCCGCTTTGATGACAATGGACTGAACCTCTGAACCTGTAAGCCAGCCCCAATTAAATGTTGTTCTTATAAGAGTTGCCTTGGTCATGGCGTCTGCTCACAGCAGTAAAACCCTAACTAAGACACCATGCCAAAATTATTTAGCTGGAGGTGAGTTTGCCTGACTTTGGACCATTTGCAGGGCTGAAAGCAGAAGCTGATCTTCCTGTCACTTATGGAAACAAGAGACCTTTGTAAGAACACAGGCATGCAAAGCTTACACTGTGTGGCTGGATGATAGTAAGAAAAATATGACTTTGTGAAACAAGAAGCTTTGAAACGATAAAACAGACTGACTGACAGACTGGAACTCTCTCAAATCTAAGGACAACTCATTCTTAGCCCACCTCTTGCAACAGCATCTGAAAGCCTCTTGTTGGGTAAGAAGCAGAAGAGTTATCACACAGTGTGTCTTCATGCACACTCAGCCATCATAACATCAACTCAAACTAGGAAGGACCAGGAGGCTAGACTGCCTCAAATCCTTCTCCTTGTCAGTGCTGGCACAGAGATGGACCGGTTCTCTGGTCTTGTAGTCTTCAGAGCTCAAAGCATGGAGACCACTGATATGGCCTTGTCTGACCAAAATAAGTGGGCTAGGAAAATCCATTCCAAGTTCTTCTCATTGACCAGAATCTTCAAGGCACAGGACCTCATCTCCACATGTCCACACTCATTTATTTTAACAGGAACTGACCATGTCACAGGACCTTACATACTCACATAGGTTTATTACTGAAAGGTTAGAGAGAACAGAGTGCCTGGTCTTGGGAATAGGGTGTGCCTCCTCTATCCCAAGCCCTTCCCAGTCATGCCTGTTTCACCTTCTTCAGAGTTCCTGCAGATGGTTTTCTCCTCTTCTCTAGGCAGCAATGTCTAGGGGGCTTAGAAATCCCTGTGATCTTCATCGTGTTAAATAATCTTGCCCAAGACATGTATGAGCCATGCAGCAGCACTTCCTTGCACTGTGGGTTCCCAACCCCTGCTCTTCACACTGTGTCCTGACCTAACCATTCATTAATTCAATAAATACTCATTTTTGTTAGCCCATTGACAAAAATATCAAGCCAAAGTTAGAGAAAATGGTGAGAGAGTTAGTTGACTCTTGCTGGCCATGGCACTGAACCCAGGTAAATCTGCATACCAAGAGAAACTCCTGGATATCTGACATTCTCTGAGTGCTGTGCTCCTGGTTAATTGAAATAAATAAAGAGAATTTAAAATGTTGGTAGGAAGTGATGGAGAGATGGCTCAGTGTGGTTAAGAGCACTGACTGCTCTCCCAGAGAATTAGAGTTCAATTCCCAGCATTCATATGGCAACTCATAACTGTCTAAATCCAGTTACAAGCATCTGGTTCCTTCTTCAGTCCTCTATGGGCACTGCATACACATGGTGTATAGACATCCATGCAGGCAAAAAAATCTGTACACATAAAATAAAATTTAAAAATATTGACAACACATGTTAAAGGCCAAGTTCCTGAAAAATAAGTTTTATCTAACTTGTATAGTCTTTAAAAAGAGCTTTTAAAAACTACCATCTGTGCCAGATATGGGGTCATGCATTTTGCTATAGGTAGTAAAACCCAAAGCAATAAGTATTTTCTTATATTTCTAACCAGACACAACTCATTTGCATTTTCTCAAAGAATCTAAGAGCTTATTATTATTTATTTTTTGGATGTAGTTCAATTAATTTTTTTCTGCCCCATTTAAAGAAATAGTTCATTCAAACCCTAGCAGGGACTTCTTTGACCTATTGACATCTTTTATACCCAGCTAAGCAGTTCTCTAGAGCCTTTGGCAATGTTCCTACTCCAAAGGCAGGGCTGAGAACAGATGCTAGCTTCTCCAACTCAGGATGCTGCTGGGTTCTGTGTTGATTAGTAAGCTGCAAAATTAGATGTGACAGCCTGGAGGTTCCTGGCCTCACACCATCCCTAATGGGGGAAGCCACTCTGTTCTCTTGGAAGACACTCCTCTGCAGAAGTTTCATATATTGGAAGTGTCTCCGTTAACCCCATAATTTCTTTAGCATGTCTGTCTCAGGTGCAGAGAATTAATGAAGTCCTAGGTTAGTAGCAAGGAGAAGGGACATACTTGGACTCATCATCCATCAGTGTATCTTATAAAGACTCAAAGTTGAGCTCTGTAAAATGAATGACACTGGGCAAGTAACAAGCAGTCTCTCTCCTTACAGATGAGACCATGCTCAGACCTTGCAGACCACAGGCTAAAGGGCCAGAGCAGCTCTTCTTTTATCTGGATAGTGAGCTCTGTTTCAAGCACATGGACGTACTTTATCAAATCCACTGTGCTCTCCATGAGTTCCCTGGCTCCAAAGGCAAGGAGTAAAGAACATAGCATCCTCTCAGAGAAAAACATGTGCCCACAGCTTTGGGGCACAACAATCAAAAGCACCCCTCAAATGCCACAACGACAACACCAACACATTACACTGGCTTCAGTTCAGGCATCCCGGGTGGGAGCTGGGTCAGAGACTTGGAACAGAGCCAGGGCTTTGCACCTCTGTAGCAAACTGGAGGAAGCGATCTTACCTAAACAAAACCCAGAGGATGATTGACTTCCTAAAGGCAGCCATCCCAGATTACAGGCATCTCTGCTTAAAGCCCAAAAGATGAGCATTTGAAACATGCAGCAGGTGCCACACAGGGTCTATTTATCTGGAAATGCTAAGGAGGAAGAAAAAAACCAAAGATTCCATTTGGTTGGCATTACTGGGATTCTTGCTTCGTGGAGGGGTGAGACTCTTAAGAGGGAAGGCTGTGTTTGCTGTATTTGTTGCTTGATACTAGATTCAAAGATTTCCCAGTTCTTGGCTGATACCTTGGCATTTTTCTTGCTGGGATCATTTTTCGGTTTGGTTTGGTTTGGTTTTTGTTCCCACCACCACCAACTCCAATCTTTGCTACCGGAGAGCACCCCAGTCTCCCTCAGTCAGACCAGGTGGGTCCTGCAGCACCTGGATTTTCCTGGGGAGCCTTGTAGTAGCTTCCATCCTGCTTCCCAGTGCCTTGTTAGAAGCCAGCTCACTTCTTCTTTAAATCCAAGAGTAATAAAATACCTAATTAGTAATGTGAAGCTACATTATTTTTATCCATCTATACATTTCTAATTAAAATTATGCCATTCTTAAAAATTACGGCAGAATACACCCAAGCTTTTCATTCCGTATGCAAAGCATTTGAAAGGCTGCAGCCCCCAGTGAGCTGGTGATTTTTAAAAGAATGGTGAGCCAACAAAAGGGTTGTGGGGGAAGTGAAGCTGTAAGTAATTCCTTTTAAGAAAATGTATAGGATGCACTAATTTGAAAGAAAAGCAATTTTGATATATAAAAGGAAATCTAAAAAACCGAAGCATTCGGCCCTCTTATTGCACAGCGTTGCCAATAATATTGTATATGTGATTAAAGATTCTTTCTGTAGCCCTATAGACCAATAGAAATTGAACTTGACTGTGCACGGTCTCCGGTACCCCAACCTGGTCTCCAGGAGGGGGTGGGGAAGCTTCATTGTTAGCGGGATTCGAACCCCATCATTGTTAAAGAGGTGACAGCTAACTTGAAATCGTGGTAGAGAGGCTGCTTTTCTAAAATGGTTCCCATCACAAAGAGCTTGAAGGTGCCTTAGCCATGTGTCTCAGCTGCAAAGGGAACCAAAAGTCCAGGCAGAACAGATATCTCCTGCGTGTCACTGCCTCCAGTCCACACATGGCTTATAAAATATTCAAATTCTCTTTGGCACTTGTCCCTAACCCACCCCGAGCCACCTGCACTCTTCCCCAGCCCCCCACCCTTCGCCCCCATCCCTTTCCCCCCACCCCACGCCCCCACCCCGCACCGACACTTCACTTTCTCTTTAACAGTTGTAAGATTGCCACTCAGCTGCTGCAACAAAATATTTGAGGTAGTGGCTGGATTTCAGTGTCCTCCTTGAGATGTGTGAGGGTGACAGACCCAGACCTAGGCCCTGGCTTCCCACAAATGCTTGCTACCTTGGATATCTCAGGGAAATATACTCCTTTGTCTAGGCCCGTGTGCATCAGAAGCAAGGGCATGCACCAAAAGGCCTTGGCTTTGATTGGCAGCACTGGAAGACTGTCTCCTGGACAGGACTATGAGGAACTTCTTTAAACTGAGTCTCTCATGGAACGCTCTGGATGACGTCAGCTATCATATGGTTTTGATAATGTACAGCAATATGCTAATTTTCAAGCCAGTAATTGCTGCCTGCCAGACTCCAAGTAGGGAGGAGCAGATGACCTTGGCATAGTTTTTTATAGCATCTGTCCAGCTTTGATATGTCACCTACCCTGCTCCTGGACTCAGGCCCAGAAACCCAGGACACCAGGCAACCCCATTTGCACCAAAGACTAAGAATAGGAAGAAAGAAAGAGCCTGGGCAGCTCTTTACATATGGGGTGCTATAAGATACCTTTCCAAGACAGAGGACAGAGGAAGGGTGGGGACTCTTGACTCAGAAGAAACACACCCCTTGAGTTTTTATACAGAGTATGTACGAATGTGCTAATCCTCATGTATGACCACACATGTCCCCCACATGTATGACCGCATGTGTAACTGCGCACTGTGTGAACACACAGTTTAATAACCCCTGCTCTAGCTACAAATTAATTCAAATCTTGTACTCATATTAAAAATGAACTCTATTTTATGTTGATCATTAACTAAGAATATTTCACACTGGAGATTTGTCATATTAAAGAGAATTGAAACCACTTATATCAATTAAATGTACAGCATTATACTTAATCTCAGCAGAGATTACCAAAATACCCTAAGCATGATTTTACAAGAATGTAAAATATAAATTAGACAGGGGAATATTGGCTTGCACACACACGCACGCCCCCGTCCCATGATTCCCTCCTAAATATGGCTGCCTGAGAGTTGATGGAGCCTGGGGGTGGAGAGCTGTAATTCAATAAGAATTCCTACCATCTATAACATCATAAAAGCAAGGCCGGACAAAGTACTCACTGGTGCAGCTGGCTTCTAGAAGACCTGTCTGTTTTGGCTTTGGGATTACAGAGGCGGTTGGGACAGAGCAAAGCAACTGGGAGGGGTAGAGTCTTCTAAAGGCTTCTGAAGTGGCCCACAGAAATAACCTGGTAAGGATGTTGCTTTTCAGAAGGACCACAGAGATAACCTAGTGAGGATGTTGCTGAATAAACGTTGAACCAGAAGGCTCAGCCTCACCTGCTCTTGGATACATCACTGCCTGAGTCAAAAAGAGTAAGCTGTATGAGAACTAGCACTTATGTCCTATCAGCCACCAGATACCACATTTCAAGGACCTGCTTGGTTATCATCCGCTGGGCCACAGAGAAACATTTTTTACTTCATTTTCATTGCACATCTATCCTAGTTTGATTTGCTGTGATTTTTTTTTTTTAAGCAACTTGGGAGAGAAAGTGTTTCTTAGGCTTATACATCCTGATCACAGTCCATCAAGGAGGGGACAGGAGCTCAAAACAGGAAACAGAAGGCAGGAACAAAGACAGGAACCCTGGAGGAATGCTGCTTACTGGCTTGCTTTCTTGTGTAACACAGGCCCACCTGCCCAGGAGTGGCACCACCCACTCCCAGTGTGCTGTGCCCACCCATGCCAATCATTAATCGAGACCTACCTATAGGTCAATATAATGGAAGCTTTTTTTCAGTTGAGTTTCTCTCTTCCCAGATAAGTCTCGGCTTACATTAAGTTGACAAAAACCCATCAGCACAGGATCTAAGGGCAGCTCAGGGATTACCTTCTCCAGAAAGTCTCCTATGATGCTCAGGGAGACACACTATCCGTCCTTGCTGTGACCCTGTAGCTGCATTGTGCTCTCTCATGATCCTGTTCTTATCTCTTTTGCTGAATTGTGTGCTACAAGGACCAGGCATCAGCCTTATGCACATTGCTAACTACTTGGGATATGGTACATGGTCAGCAATGGCCATTAGGTGGTAACAGGAGCATGTCCTTCCCCAGAAAGCTCCTTATCTAGAGGTTTTGAATGAAGACGTAGCAGGGAACATTGAAGACTTCAACTCTCTTAGAGGATTAAGCACTAAGGCTGCCACAGAGGTGATTGAAGTGCCCAGAGACAAAGAGACAAACTCCACCCCATCTTATAAAGGCAAGATGCTGTTGCCACCCCCCCCCCCCACCCCCCCCCCCCCGGAGCAAGGAGCTCCATGCAAGTTGTGTGATTAGCAGGAATGCTTGGTGCCTTCTGCTCCAGTGCTTGCAGCATTTTCCATCCTCCAGGCACTGCCCTAATATAGAGAACAACAGGGAGAAACACAGGCTCCCTGCAGGCATGCACTTGTCTGTCTTTGTGAAGTAGGGTGGACGGCAAGCAAGGCAGAAAATAGGGAAAAGAGCATTGTCATTATCATCAAGAAAATCCAAGTCGGTGCTGTTGAAGAGGCAAGGGAACAGGGGTGACATGGCCAGTGGAAGCCCATATGTCCACAGAGCTGGTGGGAACCTGGGTGGAGAAGGGCAGGGACACCTCAGAGGCTGCAGAGGGAGTCAGGGGAAAGAAGTCACAGTAAGTTCAAAGACCCTGAGTAGCCGGACCTGGATACAGCGTGGGACCAAAAGGTAGCTACACGGAGCCTACACAGAGCCAGAGTTGAGAAGAGGCGAGGTCATGGGATGCTGAGGTGTTTGTCTAAGCAAACAATGTTTGCATCTGTTTTCAATGTCCATCCTCAGGGCCAGCTCCTAATCTCAGCAGGGTAGTTAGGTTTGAAGGGCTCCCGGCCAGACTAGCCCTCCACAAGTCATCTCATTGTTAATCAATCTCCACCACACACACACATACACACACTCATACACACATGCGTATACACTCCCACACACACACAAATTACATATCACACTTGCATACACATACACTCATACACGCTTACATGCACACTCATACACACATGTTCACATGACCTTGTGCATACTTGTGAACGCGCACGCTTGCCCGCGCATGCGCACACACACATACACACACACACACACACATACACACACATACCCCTACAGGAAGAGAGGAAGGAGAGGAAAAAGAGAGAGAAGGAGGAAGAAGGAAAGGTGAGAGGTCTCCTGGGTAACAGAGACAGATAGCTTACTGCCTTAGGAGTCACTGGATAAGAAACCTTTCATGGTGACAGCTGGGCTTTGATTTGAGGGTGAAGAGTAGATGCTGGCCTGGGGTGTGCAAAGAAGAAAGAGATGACAACATCTCTTACCATAGTCTTTGACTTGCCCGTGGGACTTAGATTCTGAGTAGTGTGTCAAGCACTTTTCTTCACAGATTGGGCAGGTGGGGACAAGCTCTGTTGAGCCTCCAGTGCAGACAAATGACTGGCTGCCACTCTCATACAAGGGTGGTTGCTCACAGACATGTGCCCTCCAGAAGGGACACTAAAAGTGTGGACGGGGGAAAGTTGTGCTTATGATTTAGATCTAGTCTTGCCGTCAGTGGCTTCTTTATTGGCATTGCTTAAAGATGCAATGTAGGCATTTTCCAGTTCAGAATTTTATTTGTTTTGTGTTTTGAGAGAGGATCTCCCTGTATACCCCAGGCTAGCCGCAAACTGGCATTTCTCCTTACCTCGGCCCCCGAATGCAGAATATTGTAGGCATGTCCCATCACAGCCAGCTAGATACTTTAAAAATATAATGTTAATATAAAAATTTTTTGTCATGGGTATATATTGCTTTTATGTGTAAAATTACTAGATAATATCATGAAAAACAGAAAATTTGCATTTTTGCTGTTTAATATTAGTTTGTTTGGGGGTCTGTGATGCTGAGCCCATGGGTTCAGCCCCAAGTGACATTTAGGAACAGAACAGGTGATTGGAGAAAGAGGCTTCCACAGGCTCTGTGTGCAGCAGTGGGTTCTGTAGCAACCCTTTCTTTGTCCTCTGTATCTGCAGGGTATTGACAGCCCTGACAAGACTTTGATTATCTAGTCAGCATGAGCCTGAGACTTGTCACTTGTCAGGACGGAGCTGACAGTCTCAGCGTTGATGAAACAATTGGAGAGAGATTGGCTGAGCATGAGGAGAGTTGGGGTCAGACACCCAAGTCTTCTTTGCATGACCAGGAGGGGAGTCCCAACCTCTGCTCCACAGCACCAAGAAGTCAGGGGAGGGAGCATCTCCCAGAGCTGTGGCAAGCCACCAAGCCTAAGGACCTTTGTTCAACACCAGCAGCAGTATCCGGCAAGGTCAGCATGGCAGGAGCCAGTTTCCTCCTCCACAGCCTCTCTCCCTCTCACATCAGAGGATAGCTCCATATCCAGAGCCCAGAGATGACATTAGATTTTCTCTCATTAGGAGGAGAAAATGAGGCAGAGAGCTGGCAGCTGGCTTCAGAGGATGGAAGGCTGTTTAAGAACAAGATGTTTATTCATCCTGAGCAAAGCATAGGCTATTTATTATGTCCAAGGATCACACATGAAACCTCTTGTGAGCACTAGGCCCCTTGCCCAGATCATGTGCCCACCACGCCTATGGCCATTTGCACATGGTTTCACTACTATTGCATTTTGCACATAGAGAAACTGAGGAAGCCCAGGAAAGAGGGTGAGGGAGAGCTTATCCACATCACTTTGAAATGACACCAGCTACCAAATCCAAGCTTCCCTTCTGTGTCCCTATGTCATAGTCAGGAATACCATTGTTACAATGACATAGGAAGACCAAAGGTAAGTTGGAAGGAAGAGTCGATTTAACTTATACCTCCGTACTATGAGGTAGCCCTCACTGGAAGAAATCAGGACAGAACTCAAGCAGGGCTGAAACCTGGAGGTAAGAGCTGACACAGAGATCATGGAGGGGTACCTTGCTCAGCATGGCTTACTAGCCTGCTTTCTTATGGAACCCAGGACCATTATCCCACAGGTGGCACCACCCACAATGCTTTGAGCCCTTCCCTATCAATCAAGAAAATGCTTGACTGTAGCCCTATCTCATGGGGGCATTTTCTCAATTGAAGGCCCTTCCTTTCAAATGACTCCAACTTGTGTCAAGTTGACACAAAACTAGCCATCACAACTGTCCCCCAAGAATCACATTCTGAAAAATGGAGCTTGAAAATGGTATTTGTGGACTATAGTGATAGGCAATTTGGGGACATTAGGGTGTTAAGATATACATGCGCTTGTCTGATAATGACTGCCATCCTGAAAGGTGCCCTTTCTGGAGCCAGGTGTCCTCCATCATGTCTGTGAATCATTAGAAACCTCCACAATTCCTCTCTAGCTGAAAACCCAAGGCCTTTGTTCCAAGAAGGAGGGTTTCTTCATGTTCACAAATGCCTAGCACTCCCTGCCATGTAGAGGGCAAAAACACTGACCACTGCTGGACATGGGGTCTACCCTAGTCACAGGAATGACATTACCGTCCCCGTTCCCAGTAGTTATAAGAGTCTTATCAACGGTGCCATCCTGCTGGGGGAAAAAGACACACTTAAGTGCTCAGGCTAACCCTGGGAACCTCCCTCAAGATACCTCCTGCCTTACTAACTAATGGTTAGTAAGGTAACTAACGTACACCATTCCATCCTCTGGACCCCAGGAGCATGAAGCAGGCTATGGAGGTAAGAATGAGAATGGTCCCACAGGCCCATATGTTTAAACATTTAGTCAGTTGGTGGAACCGTTGGGAAATGGCCTTGCTGGAGGTGTGTCACTAGGGTTGGTTTTGAGGTTTCAAAAGACTTAAACTCTTCCCATCATGTCTCTCGGCTTTCTGATCGAGGAAATGAGCTCAGCTGTTCCTACCACCGTGCTCTACCCTTCTGGAAGAGTAAGCTCAATTAAACTCTATTTGGAATATGTTACTTTGGTCACGGTGTTTTGTCACAGCAATTGAAAAGTTACTAACACAGCCTTGCTTCAAAAGTGAAAGGTCTCAAGAAAGATGTCCCCAGGCAGAGAGTCCTCAGGTAAGTCTAGCCTTCAGAACCTGCAAGACCCATCCTCCTCTACTGAGGTACCTGCCTGGGGCTTCTCCACTCCCTGCACCCTTGGCTGATGCACTCAACTATTTACCCCCATGGTCAAATGGTAGATTGGCTCTTTTATCTCCTCCACACCAAAGCCTTTCATTCAGGGCTGAGGCTACACGAATGGTTCCCTATAGTCATAATCCTCGGAGAGACAGGACAACAATCTGGAGATGGGCTGCTTCTGTTGCCCAAACTGCCAAGGTCTTTGTTCTTCCCAGCATTCTCTGCCTCTCCACTTTAGTGTGTCCTCTGGATAGCCTTGCTGCTGTCCTCCAGGTCTGCATATAACCATCCCAAAGACACGAACACGTATGTGTTTAAGGAACACTGCATGGTGCCAGCTGCTCCTTAGCATAGCTGCATCCACAGTTATTTGGCTATTGCTGTATTAGTTCCTGCACTCATGGGAACAGGAACTCTCATTGGCTTTTCACTATTTCAAAACTGTTAGAATAAAAATTCTTAGATACATGTTGATATGCCTAAGAAAGTAGGGGGTGGCAATAGCTTAGTCTGCTGTAGAGAAAAACAGAGAAAGAGCAGAGAGAGGGGGAGGGGGAAGAGGAAGAGGAGGAAGAAGAAGAGGAAGAGGAGGAGGAGGAAGAAGAAGAAGAAGAACAACAACAACAACAAAGAGAGGGAGGAAGGGAGACAGAAGATGGAGCAAAGGAGAGGAAAGGAGATGAAAGGAGAGAGAAGAGAGAGGTTAGAGGAAGGGAGGAGAGAAGAGGGGAGGAAAGGAGAGGAGAGATAGAGTTTAGGAGGGAAGAAAAGGGGTCTATGAGTCTACATACACTCAGACTGGCCTTAAATTTACAATCATCTCCACTCCTACTCCAATATAGAACCACAATCTTGTGACACCACACGAGTATAAAGTTCTCTCAGTTCTTCCTCCTGTGTGTGTGTGTGAGAGAGAGAGAGAGAGAGAGAGTGTGTGTGTTTAGATTTTGTATGGTGTGTGTATGTATTTGCATATGTTCTGGTGCACATGTGTATACAATTCTATGTGAAAGTCAAAAGTCTCTAGTGTCTTCCCTAGGTGACACCACCTTGTTTCTTGAGACAGGGATTCACTGGACTGGAGATCACTGACTGAGCACCGCTGTTTGGCCATTGAGTCTCTGGAATCCAGAAGTCATCACCGACCAGAGCTGGGATTATGAGCATGCACCGCCATCCCCAGATTTTCTGAGAATGATGGAGCTTCGGGGTTCTGGTGATGACCTAACTCAGTTCCTTATTCTTGCAGAGCAAACCCTTGACTGATTGAGACATCGTCCCAGTCCTTATCTTTAGTCTCTGCTTCTACCTCCTCCTCCAATACACATCAATGGACTTCACTTTGACTCATAGGTGTGACAGTGCATTTTTATTCAATCCCTATGATCTGACGTTAGACTCAAACTTAAGAACCACCACACCCCACTCAAACATAGGCAGCCTTGCTGGTGCTGATGCTGCATGTGATCAAAGGTTTGGTGGTTTGGGATGGTAGGGGGCAGTGTTGGGAGAACAAGGGTTCAAGTCTCATGCACCTTCATTAAGGCATCAGTTGGTGGAGGAGCTGAGCTCACCTACACTACTCCACACTGGGCACATACAGAGAAGAGGAAAGCTGCAGCTTTTACAAGCTCTTTCCAGACCACCCAAGGGCTGGCACACTGAGGGAGGGCCCAGTGGAACAAGGAAGGCTCAAGGACAGACAGGCACCACACAGTCTATCTTCTGGAGCTATCCGGACAAAGCAGAAGTTTGTTAACATTTTTAAGACACTCCCTGAAGCTTACTTCCAGTGAGGAAGATTGACAATAGAGTTTCTGGCAAGCAGCGATTATTTTAATTCTGTCTCCTTTCTAACCCAGCAGAGAACTGAAGTACCAGTAGAGTAAGGACTGCCACTTACAGAAAGGACAGTAGCTGCTGCACATGCCTGACACCTACTTATAAAACCACAGCCAAAAGGCAGGAGCCCTGGAAAGGTTGGGTTCAGACATCTTCCTAGCATAAAGACCAGTATATATGGGGCTCCATCTTCTCAATGACTACTCCTTACTGCCATTATCAGTACTGTCATGGATCAAAGTCTCCTTGGACATGCCCAACATTGCTGTGGGCAGTGTCCACAAGCAGCCTGCTGATCTCAAGCACACCCTTCTGAACTCTGAATTCCTGAGCCGTTTGGCACTTTGGGAAGATGGGCAATCAGAATTCCCCTAATCCAGGCTTATCCCAGGCATCTGACCAGCAACTGTCCCAAAGATTAACTATGTCTGACTATGCATATCAATGAGGGAAAAATTAATGCCTTGTTAAGATCCGAAGCAAGGAAAATCCACAACACCTAGATAGTGAAAATCGGACCAAGGGACACATCTTGTCCTCAGCACAGCTGTCCATATGACTTTGAGAAATGTTGGCACACTTCATTGTTGAGACAAAGACATTATTTTCTCTGTAGGAATGGTTATCAACAAAACATGAGCAGTAAATTGTGTGTACATATGGTTCTTTCTCTTCTCTCTCTGTCTGTCTCTCTCTCTGTCTCTCTCTTTCTCTCTCTCTCTTTCTCTCTCTCTCTCTTTCTCTCTCTCTCTCTGTGTCTCTCTCTCTCCCCTCTCAAGCACATAGTCATGTACCATATAATGATGTCTCTGGACGGCATTTATGACTATGTGCTCATGGATTACTTTACCTTATGATGTCCTAGTCATGTTAGCTTATGCAGGTACATTCTAACAGCCCATTCCTCCAAAAACATTCCTTTTGTTAAGCAACATTTGGCTATACCACAAGGATGTATGTGGTGATTTGAATTTGCTTGGCCCAGGGAATGGCACTGTTAGGAGATGTGGACTTGTCGGGGGAAATGTGTCACTGTGGGGGTGGGCTTTGAGACCATCATCCTAGCTGCCTGAGGATACTGAGTCTCTTTTCCTTGGCTGCCCTGGATCAAGATGTAAAACTTTTGCTTCTCCAGAACCATGTCTGCCTGGACTCTGCCATGCTTCCCACCTTGATGATAATGGGCTGAACCTCTGAACCTGTAAGTCAGCCCCAATTAAATGCTGTCTTTATAAAAGTTGCTTGGTTCATGGTGTCACTTCACAGCAACAGAAATCTTATCTAAGACAGAATATATATATAATATATCATATATTTAACAGTTGTGTAGAGAAGGGGAGGGAATACACTTCAGTGGAAACAAAACAGGAAGATGAAAACTTGTTCTCACTGCTGCAGAAGCAAACGTTTCTGCAAGTGGGGCCATTTTTCCCCTTCCAACCTGAAACCTGCTGAAGTTCCAAAAGGAACATCTCTGTCCTTGTTAGAAGAATCCATGTTTTGAGCTGCAATCATGACCCCTACTAGGGCAGACTAGCACATGGCCCCTGTGGCCTGGGAAAGGCTCAGTGCTATGTCAGAGCTGAATCACCTAAATCAGCCACAGTCCCCAAAGCAACAATTACTTACTCACCTGGTGATAAAACACTCCCAACTGCTATGTAGAGTTTACTGTCCACTGCAAGGTTTTGCTATCATGCCAAGAGAGAAGGATTCACCGTTCTAATATAGAAGAATAGAAAAATAAAAAGCTCCAGAGTATGGCAGTACATATTTGTTGATCCAGAATGTGGAAGCGTTAGGCCGGAGAATTAGGCCAGCTTAATACTAAAGAAAATGCATCAAAAAGCAAAGTAGGGTCTGGAGAGATGGCTCTAAAGTTAAGAGCATTGGCTGCTCTTACAGAGGACCCAGGTTCAGTCTGAGCATTCATAAGGCAACTCATAATAAAGAGCCATTTGCAATTCTGCTTCCAAAGGATTTGCCCTCTTCAGATTCTAGCACAGTTATGACACACACACATATGCATAAAATAGTGTGTTTTTTTTTTTTAAAAAAAAAAAGGCAAACCATGGACTGGAGAGATAACTCAGAGGTTAAGAGCACTGGCTGCTCTTTCAGAGGGCCTGGGTTCAGTTCCTAGCACCACAGCTCACAATAACTGTCTATAACTCAAATTCCTGGAGATCTAATGCCTTTTACTGGCCTCTTTGCACCCAGACATGTATGTGGTACACAGAAATAACATGCAGCCAAAACACCCATACATATTAAAATGAATAAATAAAGCAAAACAGAACAGGAAAAGAGAAAGGAGAGTAAGGGAGGCCATGGGGAGGCCAGAAGAGGGGCGAGGTCCCCTCTTTATACTTAAAGATCCTATCCCAAATTAGACTCCAGTAACTCCATGTTAAATATGTGGGAGACCCGAGGGCAAATGTGACTACAGAGACAACTCCTGACTGTGTCATCTACCTCCATGAGTGTTGATTCAAAGTCCCAGACTATGATATGAGTATAAATATAAGACAAAATTGTCCAAAGATGTGACCTTGAAGGAGCGTGAACCATCAAGCATGGGAAGGGAGCTGATGCTGTAAGGGGTAGCAGCAAGGGGTGGGGCATCCAAAGAAGACTTCATGGGGCATCCATGTAGATATGTGGAAGGTGAATGGGACTCAGGTAGGGGTGAAAGGAAGAGGAAGAAGAAGGAGGAGAAGAAGAACAAGAAGAAGAAGAAGAAGAAGAAGAAGAAGAACAAGAAGAAGAACAAGAAGAAGAAGAAGAAGAAGAAGAAGAAGAAGAAGAAGAAGAAGAAGAAGAAGAAGAA
>JADRCH010000246.1:1033692-1065832 GCA_019843965.1 Rhynchomys soricoides | reverse complement strand
GAAGAGGAGGAGGAGAAAGGAAGAAGGAGAAGGAGAAGAAGGAGGAGAGAGAGAGAGAGAGAGAGAGAGAGAGAGAGAGAGAGAGAGAGATGTTTCAGGCAGCCTCACAGTCCTTAGCCAATCCAGCATCATATACAAAGAAAGTCTGTGAGTAAATCTGAACCCTGACCTCTTGGGGCTTTTCAACCAACCACCAAAGATTGCTTCTACAAAGAGAATGTAGGGCAGAAGGCTCGAAACTTCATAAATGGAGGATTCTGCCTCTGTTTTTCTAACCCAAACCCAGAAGTAGTGCCCCAAACTTAGCCCACACAGCCACTGGCTCCATCACTACTTTTCAAAGACTCCAACAGCTCTGGGAAGAACCAACAGAAGTGCTAGCTGGCCAGAGAGGGGTCAGATGGTTCCTTTACCCCACACTGACTGGTGGAGAACCAAACGATGACAACAGAAAGGGACTTTGACTCCTGAGCTCTAGAGTTGAGAACCCCCCCCCACACACACACACACACAACTCATATTGAACAGTGATGTGGGAAGAAGTGGGCAGTTAAAGGTGGTTGGTATTGATTCCAAAAATACTTTTGCTTTAGGCAAAATACATCTTTAATTACTTTCCTAGTAGCTGTCATTTTTCATAAAACAGTCTAGCCGACTCCTGCCAAATCACACAGCAAAGATTGTTTTCAATGAAATACCATTTCCTAATAGCAAAGTTCAGAGAAGGTTGTAAAAGTTCCTTCGTACGTGATGCTCAGCAAATGCCTAATAAACTTGCAGAGCAGACAAGCTCCTATACTCTTAATTGTCCCAAGGAAGCAGTAGACACAGTACCCATAATGCCATTTTGTCTCTCAGTCTAATGTGAGCTCTTCAATGTAATGATTAGGACAAACATACCAGACTTGTGCAAACAGCATCCACTCTGAATTCCCTTTTTTGGTTAAATTTACTATACAAACTTTGTTTCCCCCAAGTAGTTATAGACAAGGACCATGATAACACCAGAAACTTACAATTGTCTGAGAACATGAAATATTGCTCTATTTATTGTTGTCTTTACTCATGTGAAGCTCTCTGAATCAGAGCAAGGGAGCAGAATTAATTTTAGTCTATTCCCATGTACAAGTCATTGGAAATGACTTGAAGAAGCTGAAAACTGGGGATGGGGGGGACTGTAGCACACAGATACTCATACACAGACACACCCAGAAGACACACCCACATACACACACACAAATGCAGATTGACTTCTCAGCATTGGAACCAATGTCCTGATCTAAAATTGATATAATTGACTGTTAATTAATTCCCTTGATGTTTTTAACAGTTGGGAGCAACAAGTATCGTCAGCAGCATCTCTGAATTATTCAGAAAGCCTCAGATCCGTTAACAAGGGTGACACATGGTTGATGCCATGCTGGAGGACAGAGTTAAACCCCTTGTCCATTTGTATGGTGGAACCTTAAAGAGTAGAGGTTTTCCAGAGTAGGGAGCCATGCAGCATGCGGGCCGAAGGGATCTCATTTGCTTCACAGCATACTTTGGTGTAGTTCTAGACACCTGCCATTAAATCTTCACACATCAGATCACAAAGATTAGCAGAAGATCCTCACCATATGATGGGTGTAAGATGCATCAAAACAAACATACCTTAAAGATGAGGAAAACTCAGACACTCATCTCGAATTGGAGCCAGATAAGAGGAAGCAAGAAGCTTCAAACATTGTGAGAACACAATCTGGCAAGCTTTGACGATAGATGCCTTGGTTGGTAAGCCACTTACCCTACAACAGCATGAGTTCAGATCCTCAGAACTCATTCAGCAAATGAGATACACTGGCTGCATCCATAATCCCAGTATTCCTAGAGGGAGGTGGAGACAGGACAATTGCTTCGAAGCTTTTGGGTCACCTCACTTGGAGTGGATAAGAAACCCGGCTTCCAAGCATGGTGGAAGGCAGAACCAATTCCAGAAAAGCTACCCTCTGACTGCCATATGAATGACGTGTCATGTGTAAACCTAAACATGCATGCATGCACACTTGTAGCATGCATGCATGCATATAGGCCCTCATGCATGCACAGAACTGGAGTTTAGAGCTGTCCATGGCACTATCTGCCTCAGCCCTTCCTACTACTTGGCTTCTGAGGGAGCTGTGGCCTGGCTACCTGATGTCCTCTCACTTTCTTCCTCCGGCTTTCCTTCCCATCCACGTTCCAACCTCCTCTGTGAATGTCAAGGAGAGGAGCCAAGGTCCGTATGCAATTACCACTGTGCTACCCTTAGCTGTTTGCTGGTGGCATCTCCAGTCCAGGTAGGAGTCTCATACCATCTAGTGGGGAGCTGTAAAACAATAGGAGAGCAGCTAGCTTCCGTGGACAAGGCAGGCTGAGCCAGATGATGGATGAGTAGGTGCTCCTTAGAGTGTCGCTTTCTCCCTAGATCCTAGCACACTTACCCTGAAGCAAGTCACCCTGGGGCCCTGGTCATGCTTAGACTTCCAGGAAGCCAGACTAAGATTTTTACTTAAATTAACGCCTGCTGCCAAGCACAGTGGTGACCACACTGGACAAGCCTTTCTGTTATCACCTGCCCTTTTCCTCCCATGAAGAAAAATATCTTTGCTGATTAGTAACCCAGGATCACAAGCCCTTGTGTGTGTGTGTGTGTGTGTGTGTGTGTGAGAGAGAGAGAGAGAGAGAGAGAGAGAGAGAGAGAGAGAGAGAGAGAGAGAGAGAGGTGGTAAGGCTACGGGAGCAACAGACGGCCAGGGTCATGTCCTTCACTCTGTTACTTGCTTCAGAGGACATCCTGAATAGGTCATAGGATAGGTCCCTAGTGTGAATTCCATAGTGCTTGGTGACCTAAACTCAGAAGCAAACTGAGGGGTTTCCTCATTCATGCTGGCAGATTGTATGACCTCTCAGTGTCAACCCATCTTCCTGTTTGCAGAAAGGTGGAAAACTCAGCTGGAAGCCTTACCTCTCATCCCCCTGTGACATTTGCCAAGTACTGGATATCAGAAAAAGAAAGCAAAAAGTCACGGGTATTTTTCTAGAAAGAGAAACCACATTCTCTGAATCCAATTGTTTATTTGGGGACTTAAAAATATAAGTTTTCTTTTTAAAGGACCCAACAAAATAAATCGAATAAGGTAAAATAAAATTCAGTGAGGAAGCGCTTGAGAGTTAATGTCATAAACTCTCCTTTGACAAGTGGCTTTCCATCACTGAACAGCTCCATCGATGGCCTCGGGATGGTGGCCCAACCGTCAGCCAGCAGATGAGGGACGGATCCACTTGTCAGGAAGCCAGCAGATTGCCCTGCAGTTGTTTGTAATGACAGGCGACAAAGAATGGCTGTCCAGAGTGATCTCTTGCTTTAAGAGCTTGGCGTTGGGTACCTAGGGACTTCCTACAGCAATCTGGGCAAAATGTTCCCACCTGCACAGTTCCTTAAGGCCATGCTCTGTCCCACAATTTACACCCCAGGCCTGTTCATTGACTGTCATCCAAGTTACAATAAATATCGTTGTAAAGATTACGAATCCTCTGTTCTTGTGATTCACCACACACCCTGCGCTGAGATTTCTGCCTTTTTACTATCACACTGAAACCTTTCCAATCATATTTTTTTTTTACATTTGATCTTGATTGTCTTAAAAAATTAATCAGACACATGTTCACTATGTTTTTTATCCAACGGTCTCCAGAATGTTTTTTGACAATTTAGAAAAATGTTTTGAAAAATGGTAAAAGGAAATATTTAAGTAATTAGGAGCCTCACATTGCCGGGCCAAGTGAAGTAAAAGAACGCAACGGAAATATGTTTTACATATTTGTTTAATTATTTTTAAAGTACAATGAAATTACATCGCTCTGGAGGAAAGATTTATAATCTGGTCTCTGTCTGATGCTTACCTCTTTGGAGACTCTGTGTAACTGACGGGATAGCAGCTGGGCCAAAGAATGGCTTCCATTGAATATGAGTGCTCCCCACCACATAATGTCCACCAGACCTCCTTCAGCCTCTTCAGTAAACAGACAAAGTCAAAAACATATGCCTGTATGCAGAAGCATCTTGAAGGCGTCTCAGAACCAGACTGCGGTCCCGGGGACCTCCCAAACGGAACTCATGGTACAGCCACTGTGAAAACGAAGCTGTTATGTTTTACATGTGCTCTTTCTAGACGCCGGGCGACCTCAGAGCAAGGGGCCCTGCCACAAGCCCATGCCACCCTGACTTTGGGAATAGGACATGGCAAGCATTCAAAATGACTATATTCATTCTAGATCCTGGGCCTGAAAACATTAGTGTTTTGTCTTGTTTTGTTTTTGTTTTCTGGATTGCAATGAGTTTTTACCAAGGGGGTCTAAGAGGAGAGAAGAACTCATATAAGGAAAAATACCACTTTTAGGGGCTAGAGAAATGGGTCAGAGGTTAAAAACAGATCGGTGCTTTTGCAAAGGACCCATGTTTGCTTCTCGATAGTCACACTGGGCAGTTTACAGCCAATCCAGCTCATGTGAAATCTGATGTCTTTACAGGCAATTTCAGTCATGTGCATATAATCTCTCTCTCTCTCTCTCTCTTTCTCTCTCTCTCTCTCTCTCTCTCTCACACACACACACACACGTACATATAAATATAATTTAAAGTAAAATAAATCATTTTAAAAAGAAAGAGAACACTTATTACTACTCGTGGACTTGCTAGCCTATCCTTCGATTCTGACACGACCTATCATGGTGAGAATAAACTACCCAATTCCAAGTAAGACTGTTCTCATTTGAAACACTGGTCGCCAGCCCATGGGCACTAGTTCATCCATGCTTGTCACTAATCTGGAAAAGTCTCATGATCTCTCTGGTTCATTAACTCACTAGCATGACAGTGAGTTTTAGGAGATTACTTTCAACCACAATCTTATTAGGAAATATACAAACTAGGATCAGACAAAAGGGGCACACCCACAGGGTGAGGTCTGAGACAGGGCCTGGGATTTAAGGTTTTGCTCCCAACAAGTCTCATCACTGAGATTCTCCGCTAACTTGGTTTGGTTTGACAGAAAGGATTGTGCTTTGGACTTCAGATGGTCTGCAACATGCAGGTTAAACTCAAAATCCACCCCCCCCCCCTCACGGGCCTCTCCCTTTTTGAGTTCTGGGATTACAGACAGGGGCTACCATAACCAGCTTCAGACTTTGGGGTGCCATTTCGTAGGCATAACTACATACATCATTGTCCAACCAGTTGAATTTAGTTCCTCAGAGCTCACCCTCTCTCCTCTGAAAGGCACAGTGACTCAAAGATCGTAACAAGTTTTCCTGATGACCAGGCATCTTGACCCCCTTCATTAGTCTAAAACTCAAGGCATACCCCAAGAAACTCATGAAGAACAAAGACAGTCAAATCTATCACCTAGAAAACCCCAAGGATTTTAGTCGGTCTCTTTGGAACTAGGGATGGGCCAAATTCTATTGTATCCTGAGAATTCCTGGGGTGATACCGGCCCTTTGAGATCTGATCACCCTTGACCAAAGTCTACACCTTTACCATCATTTCGACAGCTTATGTGAAGGTAAAATTCCAATTCTATGACTCGTGTGGCCACCAGGAACTGCCACTCACAAGAGACCAGCTGTCTCTGGCTTGTGGCCTGGGTCAGCTGCCTCTGGTTCCCTCTGAGTCTAGACTAAGTTGAGACATGACTTTATCTATGGCTTCCTACTGTATTCTCTTCCACTAAGACTTTTGAGTTTAGTCTGCTCCTTACTGAGTGTTGGAAGTCCGAATGAGGGATCACTGCAGACAGTGCCTGGCTACTGCCACGGATGCATTTGTGCTGTCTGCTCTTGGGAGCAAGGCACAACATCTTCCTGGCTTTCCCTAGAGCATCTGAATAGCCATCTTCCCATCTCAGCATCCTTTGGGGTATCGCCCCCAGGGTCACAAGACCAAGCAATAGCTCTCTTCCAAATCCTATAGAGTTCCCTCCTCTGTGAATAATTCTTGTGAGTCCCCTCACCCCATTTCTTACATGTTTCTCATGAGTGCTACATTACTGCTAGAAACATGGATGATTCCATGGGAATTTCACCACACATGGAGTCTGTCAGCAGTTATGGGACAGGTGTGTAGCTGCTTCAACATACTCCCCTACCGCATCTCTGCAGGCATGGGTGTGAGAGGTGGCACAGGCTTCAGTCAGCCCCTGATGAACTCTAGACAAAAGATACTTCTCAGGATGGTTAGATTCTGGTCTACATACAGATGGTCTTGCTGGTCAGAAAAATCTCTGGGGATGTGGCAGAAACTATCCAGGAGAGCATGTTCTACTTCATGTTGGTATGAGGAGACATCCCACAGGTTTGCTCAGCACCTTCAAAGCCACAGCCCTGGGCAAGGGAAACTCTGACATATCTTCTTCCCTCTCTTGCTTCTCTCCCCAAGAGTCCCTCAACCAGGTACATGGTTCCCTAGACACTGTAATGGCTGGGACAAGGCAAGACCTTCCCCCTCTCAGGCCCAGGCTACTGTCTCATAGGGCTCCTGCTTTCTCTCCATGTTTCCAGAGGTAGCCAGGAGCTGTGTGAGCTCTAGAGCTTAGGAGAACTTACCCAGAGAAAACCACAACCCAATGATACTTCAACAAACGTGTTCCAAACCCTTTAGACTTTCCAGTGTTTTGTCCCTTCAACAGGCTTTTAATGGTAGGTCTAGGATAAGGCGGAGGAATTTATCCACTGACAGTAGCAAACAACAAACACAACAGCAACAATAAAGGTGTAGCACTTGAGCATCTCCTCACAATTGTGACAAAATTCCCAACTATCCTGGATTTTATTCTCTTGCTATGTTAGAGTGCCCAGGCCAAAATCAGTTTAGGGAAATAAAAATTTATTTCAGCTGATAGGTGATAGTCCTCACTGAGGGAAGTCAAGGCAGGAACTCAAGCAGAAACTTGAAGCAGAAACCTTGGGGAATTGCTACTTGTTGCATCTCTCATCTCTCGATGACTCACTCCCAGCTGTTCTTAGCTGTCCAGAACCATTGCATACGGAGTGGTACCACCCACAGTGAGCTAGACCTCCTACAGCGATCAATAATTGAGACAATCCCCACAGTCCAGCCCACAGCCCTATCTTATCCAGGTGACTCAGCTATGCTAATCAGTGCTAAATTGACAGGTCAAGCTAATTTGAGGTGGAAGAAATTCACTGTGACTTACAGTTTCAAGGAAGCCATGGTGGCTGTGACAGCTTGCAACTGGTTTGTTCACATCTTGGAAGATTGGGAAGGAAGGAGCTTGGGCAAGTCTGAAGGTAGATATAACATTCAAGGCCCAGCCCTATTGGTTTATGTCTGTGAGCTATGGCCCATCCAAAACAACATCACCATACAAGCCTCAAGTATTCAAACACATGAGAGCAGTTCTCAACCTTCTTACTGTTACAGTCCTTTAATGCAGTTCTTCATGTTGTGGTGATCTCCAATCATAAAATGACTTTTATTGATTGCTACTTCATAACTATAATTTTGCTACTAATATGTATATAATGTAAATATCTGCTATGTGGGATATCTCATATTCAACCTCTGTAAAAAGGGTTGATCAACCCCCAAAGGAGTCATGACCCACAGGTTGAGAACCACGCATTAAAACCATAACCGTTCTTGATGTTAAGTCCCCTTTTTACTTGCTGAGGATGGGATCCTTTGCCTATTTTTATCTTGTTGCCCCCCCCCCCCTTTTTTTGCAACAGGCTTCTAAGGTCAGGGAAAGAGGGGAGTAGGTAGTCCCATTTATGATGCAGACTCTAAGACTCAGAGATTACCAACACTTTTTCCAGAAAACTACAGCTAGCCCATGGACAATTTGGACTTTCATTTGATCATTGGAGACTTTATGGGCTGGATGAGCCTGCAGAAAGCTCTGGGAAGACCTGCACCCAGCCGAACAGGGAGACGGTTCTACACTAGTATCTAATGAGGGCCACTTGCTTTCCCTGGGAAGTAGCTGCTGATGCTCATAGACAGTGAGCCCATTTGCCTTGCACATCCCAACCCTCCAAGGAACAAGGACATCATTTCATCTGATACATTGTCAGACCAAGCTTTGCCTGCAAGCAATTTGCCGTGGCTTCTGGTGACAGAAGGACCTAGCTACCAAGAGGTAAAAGCAGAGATCTGAGTCCCAGCTGCTGGATGTTTTGAACTGGGTTCTTGCTGGATCAATGGCAAAGGGTTATCCTCATATGTTTGCTCCTCTTTGTGGTTCTTACTGGGAAGAATCAAGTTCCTGCAGACCTTCCGACATGACCCCACCAGGGCATCAAGAATTGACACAAGGGATTGAGGCTCAACTCCCACAGAAAAGTAACTGTGTAGACAATCATCGCAGGAGAGTGGGGTCCCACAAACACCAAGAGGTGGGCAAAGTGGCCATCAAGGGATGAAGATTGCCAGGTCCCTCCTCCATGGATAAACTGCATGTGGATGTTTCAGGGAGTTTATGGCATCCGCGAAAGACACCAATGGACTAGAGAAGATTTGCCTTCACTTTATCCCAACGGCAAAGACAATGCAAGGGATTTCCCTGTATGGAAGGAAGTTTCACACAGTAGAAATGACCTCAGCTTCTGTGGAGCATGCAGTCTAGTAGAGAAGACACCCACTCGTTCACACACTACCCACACAACTTAAAGTTCAAACGGCTGTGTGTACTATGAAGGAAGTAGCTGGTGTTGCCAGGCAAAGGGAAAGAAGCCATGAAATGACTTTGTGGAAGCATGTGCAAGCCAGGTTATTGAGAATGTGGTAGAACACAGTGAAAGGAGATGTTATTTTCTGCATGCCAGGCACTGCTGATGGATTTTAAACAAGGAGGAGTGTGATTTGATGTATGTTTTTAGAGCAGTGTTCGGGCTCCTGTTTGGAAAATGGATTGACCAGCACAGATGTAGAGGTGAATGACTTGGCGTTGTGAGACATAAAACAATGAGGCAAGATGGGAACAAGGAAGATAAAAAGACAGAATGAAGTCATCCGAGAAGAAGGAAAGGTTGGAAGAGATGGCTGAGAAGTAAAGAATACAGACCTCGCTTCCAGAGGTCATGAGTTTGAGTCCCAGCATTTACACTGGGCAGCTCAAAACCAAGGGGGCTGATGCTGTTTTCTTGGGCCCTGCAAACCCCTGCACTCACATATGCAGAATCATCCAGGATGCATACACTAATTCGTAATTAAAAACCAAATGTAAATTTAAAAGGCTTGTTAAGGATACGGATGCAGAAAAAGTTAGTTTAGCTCAAAACACTGGTTAGTGGTAAGGCCTCCTGACATCATCAGCCTATCTGGTAGGAACTGATATGTTCTAAGGAGATATGTGTTCTGTCCTCTTTAGAAGGATGGACCCTAAAAAAAAATCAGCATTTTCTCAGAAGTCTCCTGCTAGAAGGAATGAGTGAAGCCCCAGGGCAGTGAACTTGTCTCCTGGAGAAAGATTTACAACCAATCCGATGAGCTTTCAGGGTAGATTTCTATCTGAGACAGGAGTGAGCAGGGCCACAGATGCACAGATTTCTTGATCTCTGTTTAAACCCTACCCCTCAGTCCCCTGTGTTGGCTAATCTTGGTTGTCAACTTGACTACATCTAGAATTAACTACTAGGACCCAAGCAGGTGGACATACCTGTGAGGGATTTTTCTTGATCGGACCATTTGGGTCCGATCCCAATTGGGGTGGGTAGACCCTCCTTAAATCTGGGCCACATTTTCTGGTGGCAGCTTATATAAAGGTATGGAAGAAAGAAACTTTTGCTCTTGGCTTAATTGCTCTCACTCTCACTGGCAAGCCCATTTCTTCACTGATATTAGAGCTGACTTCTTGAGGATTCTGATCTATACTGAAGACCAGCTGAGACATCCAGCCTCATGGACTCAACAAGTATTATATTCTTGAACTTTCTATGAGGAGACCACTTTTATTGGAATAGTTGGACCACCACCTGTACACCACTCTAATAAATCACATATATGTGTATGTATATGTACATATATATGTATGTATATACACATACACATGTGTGTGTGTATTCTATTAGCTCTCTAGAGAACCCTGACTAATACATTTCCTGAAGACAGATGTCCTTGCCCTGTTAACATTACTAGACAAAAATAAGATCACTACTACATTTTTTGAAACAAATTTGAAACTTTATTAACTACTGGCCAGGACAATGGACACTGGCTGGTTTGATACCCAAGATGTACAGATATGGTGCCAAATTACATTAGCAAGGACCTTATAAAGGCCTTTGTTGAATCAGGGGCAGGTATACTTCCTTACTTCCTTCTTGCCTATGTGTGTCTTGCCTACATGTGATCAATCACATCCTGTGCAGTTGGGGAGACCAAGTTTGTTTACAGAAGCAAGGACATGTGACTTGTTAGCTTCCATGAACAACAACCCCCAGCACTCCAGGAAGTGATCTGTCCTTGGGAAAGTGGGGCTTCCAGGTAGAGGAACTTTTGTTTGTTTGGACAGTGTTAAAACTTAAAACATGACGTTAATCATCATAGTCCTTCTTCCCCATTTGATCACATTATTCACTTATTCTCCTTTTCTGCTCACCTGCTAGGGCCACTCTCAAGTAAGCTTCTCCATCACTCAGTGGCATCCATAGCAACAAAGAACCTCCTTCAGTTTGAATCTGAGTTCCTCTTCTCCCTCTGACCGGAGACGTCACTCAGCTCTTAAAGGTCCTCGGGAGATTCAGTAATTCCTATAAGACAAATCTCCCATTCTACCATCAAATAATATAACCACAGTCGAAATCCACCCCATACATGGGCCTAGGGACACTGGGAAGTAGTGAACCTGGGGGATAACTTGGAATTCTTCTTGTCACATAAGGTCAGTGGAGCTGAGGTGAGCTTTGGATACACTGTTTTGTGTGATGGTGGTATGGCCGATGTGAGTTGTGAAAAGTCAAACTTGGGGCCTTAGAGAAGCATGGACTGAAGAAACACAGTTGTGAGCGATCATCTCTGAGGACTGGTGGGGTTACTTGAAACACTGTGGAGGTAGAAATAAAAAGCTAAGCAAGCATGAGTCCCATTAGTGAAGATTCCTGGAAAGACCTTGCCTGCACAGGTTGATCAACATTTGAATGGCCATGGAGAGCTTTGGGAGCTATAGCCTAGTAACAGTTTCTTTGGGGCTGTCTTTAGTTCCCAAACAGCCATTCTTTATCCAATTCTGCACCAGAACTGATATCCTGATAAACAAGTAAAATCCTTTGGAATGTATAAACTTAACAAAATAATCTTTTCCATTAATGGCAGGGCTAAAAGAACTATCATAAAACACTGAGGCCTATAGCTGAGATTCCCCCATCTTGCTGCAACCACCTCTCTTACATTTCCACCAACAAAAAAAAAATTAATTGTCTTCATTTCCATCTTTCTTCATTTTATTACTATGGAACCCTATGAAACTGCTGCCATACAACATTGTATTTGGGGAGACCTAAACATTCCTAGGCCATGGGCACTCACACTTAATTTCAGAATAAACTATCTTATTCTCTTTAAGGCGAGTGATATGAAAACTGTGGGTTTGTTTGTTGTTTGTTTATTGTTTTTGTTTAGATGATTCTGAGGCAGTCAACGTGCAGTAGAGGATATGTATTGAGTCTATATAGTGAAGAAGTCTATATGTGAGGTAGGAAGAAGAGAAGAATGTGAAGCTTTAAAAATCAGGAGAGATAGGGGGAGTGTGGGAGTATGTATGTCTTAAGGTAAACTCTTATATGTTGTCATGCACCCGAAAAATAATAAGTAAAGAATATCTGTTGGAATTGACTATAACTGAAAGATCACTAGGGACCTTGACATAATAAATTGTGGATGCTATAAAGGAATCAAACCTGGATTTGAAAGAGTGGGAAGGAAAGACACTCATAGGTGTATGGGAACATTTGGGGATTGGGGGAAGAGAAAAACCAAGCAGTGCCAGCAAAGGAAGGGTTAACTGAAGAAACCATGATCTTGAGGTGGGATCCAAGTAGGATGGGCCTTAAAAGACACGTTGATCTTTGTGAAAACAGTCACACAGAGGGGATGCTGGGACAGGGTACTGTTTGAAGAGAACAGGAGAAGGAAGAAAGGACTTAGAATCGTCACTTTTCTCAATCTAGTGTGAGACTGACACCAGCTGACTGGGCTGAACACAGGAAGAACAGACAGTGAGGACAGTGTAAACTCAAGGCTGGTTAGGAAGGCTAGAGCTTAGCAAAGACTGTATGAAATTGAACTACTGGAGGCAAAAACTGATAGGAGGCCCTGAGAGGCAGGACTTTAAGCCTGGTGACATTCCATTTGAGCAAGCTTTCTAAACAGCCTTCTGTCCACAGACAGGACTGGTGGCCTCTCCATCACTGAGGGAAGTCCAGGAAGGAACTTGAAGGAAGAACTGAAATGGAAGCCATGGAAGAACTCTGATTGCTGCCTTGTACCCCATGACTTGCTCAGCCTGCTTTCTTACTGTATACAGTAGCACTGGCCTAGGGGATGATACCACCCACAGTGGACTGGCTCTTTTCATACCAAACATTAATCAAGAAAATGCCCCCACAAACATACCTATAGGGCATATGATGGAGGCATTTTCTTAACTGTGGTTTTCTTTTCCTAGATGATTCTTGATTGTGGCAAACTTCCAAACCCTAGCTAGCACATGGCTCATGGATGTTTCCTTCAGCACTAAATGCTTCACTGATGGCAAGGTTAGATATTAATTTCTTTTTCATCTTCCCACACTACTAGAACCTCCTGCAATAAGAATTGTGTCTTTTCCTTCTACTGGGGGATGCAGTACCCATCCATAGGCAGTGTGTCCTGGATGGACAGGAAGAGAAGCCACAGGAAGAACAGACAGTGAGGACAGTGTAAGATAAGTGGTGATAAACAGCACTACAGGATGGTTGTCTCTGGCCACACACAATGCCTGTGCCTTCAAAGGGAGTTTGGTCCTTGGCTATAATACTAATTTTCAAATCTTTGGGTAGATCCATAGTTTCATTTGTTTGTTTGTTGTTTTGTTTTGTTTTTAAATTTGAGCCCAAGTGAACAGAAACACCTAGGAGGAGGTTTCTAAAATATGATCTTGTTATTAAAAATTAATAAAACATGGGCTGGGGAGATGGGTCAGTGTTTAAGAGCACTGGCTACTCTTCAGGAGGTTACAGGTTCCATTCCCAGTGCCCACATAATGGTTCACAACTGCTTGTAACTCCAGTTCCAATGGATCTGACACCTTCTTCTGGCTTCCATGGGTACTCCACACATGTTTTTCGCATAAATACATGCAGCCAAAAAACTCATACGCATAAAACAAAAGTAAATAAATCTTTAAAAAATGGATGAATAAACTCACACAAACTCTCCAGCAACCAGATGTTTGCTGTGGGATGGGACTGGAGTGGGATGGGAAGGAACACAGTTAAACCTGACCCATGAAGCTGGGCCACAGAATCAGTTCCCATGCTCCAGTGCTGTCTGTGGGTCCAACCTCTGAGACCACTCTTCAGTACCCTAGTGACACATCCAGCTGACCCTCCAAGCATAGCTCCAGCAAAGGTCACATGTTTCTCTAACACAGTCCCTTGTGGACAGCTTAGACTCCTAGTAAAGTTGTTGCATACAGTAGTAAATGGAGGGGCCCATGTGCCTTGGGCAGAGAAGAAAGAAAGGAGACAGGGCTGAAGGAAGTAACATAGAGAAGAACTGGGCAAAGCAGCCAAGAATGGCTCAACAGAAGAGGTGGCAGAGCTTCAACAGGCCTGAGGACTCCTTCTGGATCTGGGCTTTTTGTGGGTACTAAGCAAAGTCACTGAGTCTCCTCCTCCCTCTGAACATTAGGGCTACAACTGAATGAGGTTAAGCTCTTTCTGGCTTTAATTGCCAATTGCTCCGCAGAGCGAAGGAAGACACATGAAGTGTCTTTGCTTAAATCTGCAATGTCTCCCACAGGCTCATGTTTTCGACAAATTTCCCTGGTTACTGGTTCTGTTTAGGGAGAGGGTATGGAGCTTTCGGGAGGTAAGACCTGGCTGGTAGAGGAGAGGCAAGCTGCTGAAGGTAACCCTCTAAAGGTATACTTGGGCCCTAGTTCTGGGACACACTTTCTGCTTCCTGGTCTTAAGCCAGAATTCTCCTGCCACGGTGGACAGAAACCCCTCTGAGACTGTGAACTAAAATAAATCTTTACTCCTTTAACTTGCTTCTGTCAGACACAAGGCATGAGGTTAGATACAGAGAGACACACATAGTTGCTCCATTTGGATCCCAGAGATATACAAGGAATTTATACAGAGTGATTCATACTGCTATTGCCTGTGTATCTGTCATAGTGATAAAGGCATTTATTTATTTTTAAGGAGTTATTTATTTGTGTTATGTATGTGAGTACACAGTCACTCTCTTCAGACACTCCAAAAGAAGGCATTGAATCCCATTACAGATGATTGTGATCCACCATGTGGTTGCTGGGAATTTCACTCAGATCCTATGGAAGAGCCGTCAGTGCTCTTAACCCCTGAGCCATATCTCCAACCCCTGAAAAGGCATTTAAAGCCAATTCTGACACATGTAAATAACAAAAGCATCAATGTCATAGGAAACAGGAAAGCTAGGAATGACTATTGTCCAAATCTTTACTATTTTCTATCTGAATTCTGGGAACATACAAAGCCCTTGACTTAAGGGCTCTACTTTTGCTCCTCCTGGTACAATATTGGTCTTACACTTAATTTTATGTTACAGTGACAAAATTACTCATGAAACTACTTAAAATATAAAATAAGTATTCGGATTCATGGATTCAGAGGTTTTGTTCCAAGGTCAGTGGGCCTCCATTGCTTTCAGACCCTGTGCTGAGGCAGAGACAGTATGGTGGACATGATAGTAAACATCATGCTAAGGGAGAGCTGGTTGCTTCATGGAGGCCAGGAAGCAGAGAGGACAGAATGCCAGTCCTCAACTGCCTGTCTTCCATTTTATTCCATCTTGGTGCCCAGCCTAGGAAATGGTGCTGCCAGATACAGGATACAGGCTGTGCCTCCCTCTTCCCGCAGGGCCACACCCCCCAAATTCATTTTGCTAATTTCCTTGATGTCTCTCAATCCAGGAAAATTGTCAGTCGAGATTACCCCTCAAAGTGCCAAATAAATAAGATCAAACAGAAGAGAGAGTATAGGGAGTTGTCACTGTCTTATGTCGCCTTTTGAAGGAAGGGAACCAGTTTTAGAAGGTGCCGGCTTATGCCTCATGGGCCAAGAATGAACCCTGTTTCTATGATAAGCCCAGCAGTAACTACTGAGCTGATTTCATTTAACATGATTGTCATAGACAAGTCAAACCAGGGAGCTGAACAATGGGATTACAATATTCAGACCATTGCAGAGGACAGCGTTGAACAACAAGGCATGCTTGGATTAAGAACTGCTTGACGAGAGACCATGCAGGACCTGAGTGGGCAGTGAGCCCTGAGAGATGGTGGGCAGTGCTTTTCAATCAGTGCATCCCTTGAACAATCTATTTTCAACACTGAGGAATGAACCCAGGATCTCACAAGTGCTAAGCAAGTACTCTACCACTGAGTCATGTTCGCAGCCCCCTGATATTTTTTCATGTTCTTTTGAAACAGACACGGGTTTTGAACTCACCTGGGTAGCCCTGGCTGGCCTTGAAATTGCTGTCCTCCCGAGGAGCCAGGGTTTAGGCTTGGACCTCTAGGCCAGGCTGAATCTTTCTCTGATACAGGCTGTCTGAGAAACTCTGAAGGACTGCCTTTCTTCCCAGCCTCAGTTTCCCTTCTGCATGTGTCTGCAGAATCTTCACATTCTTCTGAAGCTCGGTCAGAAGGAAATGTCCTTGACTTTTAAGGTACAAGTTGGGGGGAGGAAGGTGACAGAGGGGAAGTTACCTGCATCTCACCACATCCAGGAGAATGGAGCGCCTTCCTCCTGGGAATAGAGATGAAAACATAGGTGTAGGTCCATCTATACCCTTGGCAGCAGAGACAAATGAAAGGCTACTAAAGTCTAAGTCAAAGTGGGGATGACTCACCACACGGATTCCCCAAAGGAGATCCGGGATTCTGTGGTGCACAGGAATGCGTGTGAATGTGAGGAAACTGAGATGGGAACTACATTTCCCAGGCTTCCGTTTGCTTCAAGCCTTTAGCCTTCCTGTGACAATGGTATGCTGAGGCCCAGTTTTGTAGCCATCACCTTTTTATATAGAGGAAGTTCTTGATGTTGTCCTCTATCATGAAGGACAAGCTGGTGGGGGCCACCTGGATAGCATCGTAAGCTAGGTCAAGGACCACAGCCAACCACCTTCATGTTTCCTGAAATTGTTCCAGTGAGAAGCACCGTCCTCATGATGGAGGGACGAAGAACAGAAACAAAACAGAGTCCAGAGTGGTGTTTCCTCTGCCTCACCTCAAACTATGCCCAGGGCCAGCTCAGCTCCACCGCACCAGAGGCATGCTCTGCGCTTTAAATGGATGGGCCAGCACATGCAGGGCCACCGTACTTGCCTTGGCTCCCAGCTAGGCTTTGCTCTGTTTGCCTCTGGACTCCTGGGCCAGGATGCAGTCTGGCAAAGTGGCGGTGCGCGTGGGGCTGAGTATGGAACTCTTTGTAAGCACATCTGGGCCGCTCTGCAAGGAGAAGCTGCTGACAGACTGTTTGCCAATAAAGAAAGTCACAGAGACTAATAACAATCAGATGGGGCTCTGGTTTGGCTGTGCTTCTCAGGATGTACCTAGGCGGG
Organism: Rhynchomys soricoides; assembly: GCA_019843965.1. Lineage (NCBI taxonomy): Eukaryota > Metazoa > Chordata > Mammalia > Rodentia > Muridae > Rhynchomys > Rhynchomys soricoides. The sequence goes on along the minus strand of JADRCH010000246.1, from coordinate 1,048,983 downwards.
CCCAGGCAGCTTTCTCCCCAGGGAAACCAAGACAGTGCAGACTCATGGCTCCCTCCACTACTTAAGAGCCAAGAAGGCTCTTTCCCTTCGATGAGGGCCAGGAATACGGCCTAAGGCGTTCAAAAGCATTACCTCCAAAGCTCTGGTCCATACAGCTGGCTTCTATTGGACCACCCCCTTGATTAGCATATTGGTATATGTAGCCAAAATTCTCTGGTGCCCAGAATTCATTGCCATCTCATTACCTCACGTGGTTGTCTTCCCAAGGTGACTCCTCGAAGTGACTTTGAATCTTAGTTTTCTGCTAACTGCCTGGTACCAGGTTTGAGCAGAGATGTTACCCAAATGATCAAATGGGAGGGCTTATTTATTCTCAGCTGCAGCATCTTGGTAGCAGCCATGCAAACCCACACTGCAAAGAGAAAACAAGAACCCATAGCAGCTCATAGAATCACCTGGACATCTGTAAATCTGGATTAAGTGGGTAGGGATGGGAAACCACTTCAAGTTTCCAATTTTTAAACTTTAACCATGAGCCATTCAGCAGTTAGAATCTTATCTTTGCATCAGTAATAACACAGAGGGAATTAGAGCTCTGAGTGAGAGCAGAGAGATGGGGCTACAGCAAGTTCACCTTCCCTCTGTTTCTCCATTTCTTCACCCAAGGAACTATCTGGAAATTTCTAGAACGTCTCCGAGCCTCACGTGAACATCTTTGCACTAGGTCCTGCCCCAGTGTCCCGTTGGATCCACAGCTCCAGGTGGGCATAGGTGCCTCTGGAACCTTGTCTGAAAGGGCATGGGGAGAGGACATTTCTGATGAACGGAACATCAATGGCCTTTCATTCCAAAGCCTTAGCTTCACAGTCTAACCTTGGCCCTACATTAAGCAGCCTTGTACTTCACCTCCTAAACTTCAAGCTTTCTCGGTGTGGGTCCTGGCATTTGGTGGTCACATGGTGCCCCCCGTGACATTTTATCTTTGCAGAAGCAAAATACAGAAGAAAGTGTGGGGCCAAAACCCCAACAGGATATCAGGGTACCCCCTCAGAGGTGGAGCCAAGACAAGAGAAAGAGTGGAATTGTTGGGGTAGCCTCACACCCCTGTACTCTCTGTTCTATTATTAGGACGAGGAAGCCAGCTTAGGATGCAATCAGCACAGGCCTCAAACTGCTGTTTACAAATGTGGGGCATTCGCTGAGACCTAAAATGTTCTTCCTCAAATGCATTCTCCCCCACCCCCTTGGTTTTTAAACCCATGTGGATTCCGAGGGAAATTGAATCCATATGTTTCTGGTTCATTTGCGCTGAACTCATCAAAATGTAATTTTGCAACATCTAGCTGAAGTCCAGGATGCCTTTAGAAGCCTCATTTTTATGCCTTTTTACAAGGCCCTCTCCCTTGGAGACAGGAAGTTAGCCTTGCCAAGAGTGGACCGAATTCCAGCCAAGCAGGAGTTCTGCCTGGGAATCCCAGGAGGTCAATAGAGCATCTTATCTCTGACCCACCTCCATCTTCAGTCTCTGAGCTGGAGACTGCAAGAAGTATCCAGCAGAGAGGTGTCACACCTGAGTGGGAAGCCAGGTTGTTTACACTGTGGCTCAAATGTTCACAATTAAACAGAGGAGGTCAGCCAGTTCCGTTGTGGTGGCAGGGACTCTGGGGGCACAAGGCAGGAAAGAGAGAGTAACGGCCCAGGTGAACCAGACAGGTGCAGTCCTCCCTTCTAGACTGCGTGGTCCTAGGGCTGGCAAAGTGCTTTGGACACCCTGAAGGATAATGGAGAGAAATAGATGTGGTCCTGACTGGGTTCCTTTATCAGCACACTGTGGACTCCTGGTAAGTTAATGGTCATTTAAAAGTAAAATGTCCATCAGCTAATAAGGCTCTGGTCACAGGCTGCAGCTTACACACAAATACAAATGCGGGGAAGGAGAGGGGATCCTCAGGGTCATGGTTGGTGGAGACAGTTAAGTGGGAAATTTGAATTCTGGTCCTGAGTCTGGTACACTGGGACAGACTCAAATATATGCTCTAATTAATTAGAATACCTTCCCGGGCTCTGTCCTTAACAATTACTTGGGCAAAGAAAAAGAGCATGTCTTCCAAGAGTTTGCAAAGGTCCGGGCACACTTTGCTTTGGTCAGCTGAGTGTAGTGACTGCCATCCAGCTTGCAAAGCTGAGTATGAGCGCAAGACTCGAGTTGGACCAGCAGCCTTGATACAGAGAGCAACTGCTTCCTGACCCTTTTGGAAGACTTCAGAGGATGACAGGGAGGACTTGGGGTGGTCCCCACTGCCACACTCAGTGGAGACATGACTGGCAAAGAAGGCTTGTTTTCCCTGTGAAAGGACAGGTTACAGATGCCAGTGTCTCTTTCTTTACTCCTGCTGGTGTGGTGTCTGAAACTGAGCAACCACTTTGCCACCTCGAGGCAACAAGCTCAAAAATAAAAGCCAACTTTCCCAGGGATATAGAATAGGAAATCAGAGAGGGCCCCCGAGGTATTCTTGACAAACAGATGCATCTGTAATTAGTGTCTTTACTATATATGCAAAGCAAATCCCTGTGTCTCCAAACCTCCACCCCCCTGCTTTCTAGTCCTTGTGACCGAAGGCATTCTCAACTAATCTTGCTTAGTCTGAATGCTATAGGGGTACTGAGGTAGGAGTTTGGGGGTTGTTTTCCATGCTTTTATTTTGCCTGTTTGTTTGGTTGGCTGGGATCTGTTTTTGTTTGTGACAGGTTTTTACTTGGTAGCCCAGGCTAGCCTTCAATTTTTAGACAAAAGCTACTGAAGTCAGGAACTCACAGCAAAGTTTGCCATGCAAACTTACAGATCCTCCATTGTAGGCAAGCAGAGAGGTCTGTGCCATATCAGGAAGCTGTTTTTCAGAAAGAACTAAAGGCTCAGGGCATTTCTGTAGGAGGAAATAAATGTGTTAGCCCATGTGACCCAATCATGGGGAGAAAGGACCAAGAACTATCATGGTCCCAGGATTGCCTACGGACTTGAAAAGTGAGTCCTCTGGAAAGAGACTTTTGTCATAATCATGCCCATCACAACATGGTACTGCCAGCCTGTAATTTCAGGGCAAACCGTACTTCCCCTGGACAGGGTGGTGACGGTTTTGGATGCACACTAGACATAACAAGGAACCCAGAGAGCAGGGCCCTAGAATAAGCTGTTCGCTATTAAGGGATATACTCCAAGGGGTAAAGGCAGCTCCTGAGGTTTTGGCCATGTCCTTGTTACTTGTGATAACTGTCAGAATCTGGTGGCACTCAACATGGGCAAGGGTGGGGGACAGCAGGGCCAAACACAACGGAAATCGCAATACAGGTGAGGTAGATCACTGTGGTCCCAGAACCATGAGGTGGGTGGGTCATCTGCAGGCTACTGGAATCTAGAGAGGAATCGAGCACAACACAGACCAGTACTCTTAGTAGGAGCTTGGTACCTCAAACATGATGACACTTGGAAACAGCTGGGTTACCTCAGCATGTCCAGATCTGAGGTCCTCAGGTGTGGTGGATTGTATGAGAAATGTCCCTCACAGGCTCAGGTACTTGAACACTTGGTCCCAAGTTGGTGGCACTGTCTGAGAAGGTTTTGGAACATTTAGGAATCGGAACCTTGCTGGAGGAAGTAGATCATTAGGGGTGGGCTTTGAGAGGTTATAGTCTCACTCTACTTCCTGTCCCCCCTCTCTCTCTCCTCCCAATCTATGAATGAAAATGTCTTCAAGCAACTTCCTGCTCCTGTGGTCTTCACCTGCTGTCTTGCCTTTCCTGTCATAAGAGTCTATTCCTTTGGAATCGTAAGTCAAACTAAACCCTTTCTTCCTTAAGTGGCCTTAGTTGAGGTTGTAACAGCAAAACAACCAATGTACCACACTTTCTCTCCACCTTCCTGGTACTATCTCCTTCCTCTAGAACTGTAGTGCCTCCAAGGTGTCCTGGGGCCTGAACAGAAGCAAAGATTCTGGTTTCTTGCTCCGAAGACCTAGTTGCCTCTGGGTTCTTTTATACTCAGGTTTCAACTGCGTATTTCTAACCTCGCAGGGGGAATATTCACAGGCATCCCCTCCTGTATTTGCAGCTTCTCTTGGCTAGGACAAAGTATTTGATACAAACATCTCAAGGGAAAAGAGATCCATTTAGTCTCACGATTTCATCTGTGGTGGTGGGGAAGGCATGGTAACCGGAGCAGCTTGGACAATGGTGGCCGGAGTCTGCAGCATAGCTGGTTCACCTGTGGTTACAGGCCTCAATGGCCTGTCCCCAAAGATTCACCCCCACTAGCCAAGCACTACGTCCTAGAGGTCAATAACACCAGCAAATAGCACCACCACTTGGAGATCAAGAATTCAGACACTGAGCATGGGTAATTGGCTCTGTGGTTATGAGCACTTGTTGCTCCTGCAGAGGACCTGGGTTTGGTTCCCGGCACTGACATGGTGACTAACAAACGTCTGTAACTGGCTCCAGGATCTGATGTTCTCTTCTGGTTGAAGAAGGCACTGTAACACATTTGATGTATATACACACATCTGTGCAAAACACTCAAATAAATTAAATAAATGAATCTAAATAAAATCCAAAACATGTGCCTATGGAGGACACTGCACATTCAAGCCTCAACCCCTCCAGACCCTAAAGAAGGTACTGATGGTAGTCTTCTGCTAGTCCAAAGGGCCCCTGTGGCTTACTCAGAAACTCTGTATTTTCATCTGGCTACAATGGACCTTTCAGTCTTTTCTCTTCTTGGGATGGGGGAACGGTGCCCAGAGGATGCATACTGAGAAACCACGCATGACTCCTCCTCTAGGCAATGCACTTGCTGGCCTTCTGGTCTGTGGGAAGCAGTTGGGTTCTGCAGGACTCAGACCTTTGGTCACAATGGTAGTGTGAATGAGAATGGCCCCCATTGGCTCATATATTTAAATCCTTGTCTTAAAGTTGGTGGAACTGCTTGGGAAGGATGAGGAGGTGTGGCCTTGGTGGAGGAGGTGTGCCACTGGGGTGGGGTGGGGTGGACTTGAGGTTTCCAAAGCCCACACGGTTCCCAGGTAGGCTCTCTTTATCTACTTCATTATTGTCTCAGCATGTAATCTCTCTGCTATTGCCCCAGCACCAGACCTGCCTGCTACCATGCTCCTTACCATAATGGACGGTCACGGACTCACCCTCTGAAACCATAAACCAGCCTTCAATTAATCATTGCTTGCTTGCTTGCTTTTTTTGTTTGTTTTTTCGAGACAGGGATTTTTGGTTTGTTTAGTTTTGTTTTTGTTTTTTTGAGACAGGGTTTCTCTGTATAGCCCTGGCTGTCCTGGAACTCACTCTGTAGACCAGGCTTTCTTTTATATGTTACCTTTGTCACTGTGTTTCTTCACAGCCACCCAGGTACCTTGAACTTGGTTCCTAGAAAGCAAAATTGTCTCTAGAGTGCCTTTTCTTACATTAAGTCTATACTTACTTCTACTAAGGAGATATCTGGTTCATGTAGGAATGAGTTCACTCCATCATCAATTCCCATAGATCAATGGGTCCAGCAGCATGACTGTCTCTTCAGCCCATAAAGGAGGTGCCAGCCAGGAAGAGAGTAGAGGTCAACATTATGAAGGAGGTGCCAGCCAGGAAGAGAGCAGAGGCCAAAATTATTTTGAATTAAATAGTAATGGACAGGATTTTGATAGCTATTTTTAATACCTGCACAATTGGATGAAACTCAGACACAAGGGGAACTCAATTTTGTTTTTCATTAATATTCACTTTGTTAACACGAACAGATGATTTCTGGAAGGCTCTCCTTGCCCTTTTAGTTCGTTCTCACATAATGTGGCAGAGATAGCCTCCATTATTAAACCGATTAGCAAGTACCATGAATCTTTTCTCATAGATTTCTTCATCATGGCTGAGTCCAGACGATGCGTTTGGATTTTATAAACGAGAAGCCTGGGAGTGAGTGTGCTAAGAGTCAGGGGAAGAACTTTCTTTTATAAATTAATTTAAAGGAAATAAAGGGTAAATGACACAAAACATTCATGATAGGTATATCATGAAATGACACATGGATTTTTTTAGTATCACATGGGTCACAAATGAGAATATATAATCTTGAGGATTCAGGGACCAGGAAGTATGTGACCATAGTATCTGAAGAAAGGGCAGGACCCACAATATCTACAGAGCAGATAGATTTCTCCATGGATCCCCTGACTAGAGTCTGTTTAGATGCTTGAATTCTCCCTATGATAGGGAGCTCACCATCTCCTAGGGCAGCCATGACTAATTTAAGAGGCCCTGTTGCCAAATCCTTGATTTAATAAAATTGGAGCCATTTCCTCCTCTAGATGAGCTAGAACAGAGGCATAGCTGTTTGAGATTAGGAAGCCTTTGGTTTCTCATGCTGCGCTTGGAAACCAAAAGCCAGTGTGTAGCAAAGCCAGACAAAAAAGCATGGGAGGGAATAAGATGCAGCCTAAGCATCTTTCAGGCCCGAAGCTATTTAACAAAAATCACTTTATTTCCCATGTTAAGGAACATGTGAGCTAAGACCAAAGTTACCATTAAAAGATAGACTATAGACTCTAGAGAAAGTCCAAGTTCAATGACCTGCTCCAAGGTTAGCAGAACTGGTAAGAATGAAACTTAGATAGCATTGGGATAATAGGAGTCACCATTATCTATATGTGGTCAGGTGGTGTGCCATAGGCTTTTAATCCCAACAGGAAAGAGGCAGAAGCAGGTGTACCTCTATAGTTTGAGACCAGCCTGGTCTATATAGCCAGTGAGCTCCAGACTAGCTAGGGGTACATAGTCAACCCCTGTCTCAAATATATTCAAAGTATCTGAGAAGCCATGTCCCAACAGCTAGTAAACTATTTGGTCACTGTCACAAAATTGCTATAGTAATGAAGTATGGCCCACCCCACCTCCCAATTTTGGGGGAGTCCTGTACCACTCTTTACAAACCATCTTTTGTCAGGAGCAGTCATGTTCTTTGAACACCTGAAGCTACATTAGCTTAGCATACTAGTTTCTCATTCTTCTTCAAGAAACGAATTCAGCCTCCTTGGCCCAGTGGAGCAAAGAGCCTAAGACCAAGCAAAAGCATATTTTTGAGCTTCATCTCTTCTCCCTCCTCAGAGCTGTTGTCAAGCCTCCTCTGCAGTTTTCCAAAGTTCCAACCTCGTTTTTGACTTCTTCCCCAGGCTCACTATGTATCTTCTGAGTGTACTCTGGTTCCAGTCCAAGGTGGTGAAAGAAATTCAATTCAGGATGATCTAGCTACAAAGAGAATTTGTTAATTTATGTAAATGGAATCTTTACAAAAAAAAAAAAAAGGAGCTGGCTTCTGGCAGGGCCAATTCCAGAGGCTCAAACATCTTTAGGATTCTAAATGTCCCAATCTCCTTGGCTCCAGGTCCTTCAGTGTTGGCTGTGTTCTCCAGGGTGTCTTCTCTCAGGATGGTGAAGATGACCATCAAGAGCACTAGGCTGTTATTTTCAGGCTTAATGAATTCAGTAAAGCAAGAGAGCTCCACTTTCCTGACTGTTTCAAAATAAAAGTCTCAGTTTGTATAAGGTGGGTAACATGACCGTGACTTTTGCGTGGTTCTCATATCTACTCCCAAAGTGACCCTTAGGATAACTTGAAGACTGAAGGGTGGAGCTCTTGAGAAGGCTGTTAAGGCTTATGTGGGCAGAACAGAATGGTTTGCCGCATGCTTTAGAACGAGAGCTTTTCCCAGAGACTAGTGATGTATGGGGGGGGGGGAGAAATAGTTAAGAAATTAAAAAGGAAGACTATCAGAAGGGGCAAGCAGAGGGAGGCCAAGAAGAGCAGCTGAAAGGAAAAGTAGGACCAAATTACATTCCGTGCATGTGTGGAAATGTCACAATGAAACCCCTTCGTGTAGTAAGTATGGGCTTTAAGTAATCTGTCGCAAGTCTTCCCTTTCTGGTTACAAATCTGGCATGCCCATCAAGCAGGGCAGATCCAGAGTCCGATCTGACTTACACATGATGATACCTCTCTCTCCTGCTCTCTTTCTCCACCTGCTCTCCCCTGGTTTCTTCTTTTGTTGGTTTATTTTAAAGAATGCACCTTTTGTCAGCTATAGGATGGAAGAATTCTAACAGCCATGTAAGGTCTGAACACAAAGTTTCACAAATAAACAAATCAAAGGGCTGAGAAGGAGCCAATATATCCTTAGGCCAAGTAAGCAAGACTATCTAGGATCCCTGCACCAATCCAGGTGTCCCATCATCATAACTCACTGAGATAGGAGTTGAGATAGCTCACAGGGTCTGTAGTTCAGTTTCTCTTTCATGTCTCCAGTTGGAGTTAGACCATTTCAAGCTAGCAGTCAGTAAATAGATGAGGAGTAGCAAAAAACAGAGTTAGCTTAGTACCCTAATCTGTCCTTCAGTACCAGTGGATCTTAGAAGGAAAACACAAGAAAACCATTCTAGTTTTGTTTCCTGCTGGTGTGATAAAACACTTTGACACAGCAGCAATGAACAAAGTGTTCCATTGGCTCACAAGCCCAGGTTCCAGTCCATTGTGGTGGGGAAGTCACAGTAGCAGAAAGTTAGAGCAGCCAGTCATACCTACAGTCAAGACCAGAGAAAGAATGAGAGCCTACCTGCAAGTGCTCAATGCCACTCATACAGTCCCGGGCCTGCCTTGGGAATGGTGCAGCCCACAGTGGACATGTCAAGTAATGTAATCAAGACAGTCCCTCTTCCCCAGACATACCCACGGGACAACTGCTCTAGATAGTCCCTCACTGAAACACTCTTTCTAGATGATTCTATAGGCAGTCTCAAGTTGACAGTTAAAATTATCATAGAAGCAAAATGAAATTATCTTTTGGAAATAGCAGTGTTCTGGGTTTGAAGATGAGGATGAGAACAGTGAGTGACTTGAGTTCTAGTTCTAGTTCACAAGAAGAGAGCACACTCCATACATCTCACTAGCTAATCTTAAAAGCATAGGCAGAATAGATGGAGCAGACTCTGAGGACTCTCAAAAGAAAACATGGAAGGCAAACTGGGGAAGAGAAATAGACATCAAAGTGGTACCAAAATGGCAGTGAATCTTCATTTAGTCTCTCCTCTGTGTGGTCCAGCTTTTAATGTCTGAACTTAGAAGCAATGTGAAAGCTAGAGCTAACATAAGACCTGGCTCTGATCAGAGAGGTACAGAGGGGCCCGGCTCATCAGAGATAGTGGGAGAAACCTTCTGCTTCACTTACTTATCTTCTCCTGACCCACCCACTTGCGAATCCTGAAAAGCCAGAGAATATGTGGCTGTCAGGTTTCCTAAGGCAAAGAAGGAGGGAAAGCCCTCTCTCTCTGACCATAGTCGCTGTGATCCCACAATTTTGTAGATAAACAACATGTTTTAGTTCTCTGCCATCTTGCCGCTTGTCCCCAGTGGTAACATCATTGCAGAAAGTGAACTGGGGGGGCAGGAAAACTGGTCGAGAACACAAGAAAGAATGTCTCCAACAGCAGGAGATGGTGGAAGGGAATGAGTGCTGTGTGGACCCCTGGGTTGGTGTCCAGCATGCGTGATGGAGCCAATGCTGAGCAGCGCCAAGGTGTTGAGACCTGGGTTACAGCATGGATTACCTTCCAGGTCCCAGCCAGGGCGGAAGGGGAGGTGACATAGACAGAGAACAGATCTGAATAACCCTGTGAATGCTTTGAAAATTGAATTTAAATTAGAACCAGATCTTGCAGGCTAGATACAGGCTTCCAGCCCCAGTATAAGAGACCTTAATCTAAGATGAAGCCAAGGGGGTAGATAGACAAGACAATCAATACTCTCCAAATGATTTAAACAAGACCCAGAATTCTTCAGTGTGGTATTCAAAATGCCCAGTGCACTCCAAAGTTGCATATGATAAAATCAGGAAATTCTCTCCGTCATTCGAGGATGAAGGGGGATGAAATAACCCCCAAACTGTGTTGAAACCATCAAATAAAGGCAAAGCAACATCCATGGCTGTATCCCAAGGAATACTGGAAAACATTCTAGAAATAAAAGCTATGAACTCTTAGCAATGTTCCATAAATAAAAGAATAAAACAAAAACTCGACAACTACAAAAATGCCATTTTTAAAACTCACCGGCTCAATTCGATATCGAAATGGACATGCCAGATGAAAGAGTCACTTTACTGTACTTGAAAGCAGGTCAGCCTTGGGTCTGGCAAGATGGCTAAGCAGTTAAGAATATCTACTTCTCTTGCAGTGGATATGAGATCAGTTCCCAGCACCTGAGTCACGTGATTCCCATTGGTTTTCACCCCTAGCATCCATAGATCCAGTTCCCTCTTCTGACCTCTGCAGGTACCTGCAACCCCCCACACACATATTCACATATGTGCGTGCGTGCACATACACACACAAACACACAAATACACTCCGATGCTCACACACGGTGCGCACTCACAGACATACACATAATCATGAAAAGTTAAATTACCCAACCTAAAAATATCAGAGAGAAAGAAATGGCAAAAGATACAAGACCTTGAGAGGTCTGTGAGAACAGAACAAAAGATCAGATATGTGCATCATAGAAGATAGAGGAAGAAAAGGCAAGGCTGGGTCGTTAGTAGATACACACTCAATGAGCAGACAGAGAAATAATGGTTGACAGTTCTTTACTTTGATAAAAGGCTTATAAATTTAAGCAACTCTAAAAAAAAACCAAAAACTCAAATGGCAAACTCAAAGAAACCTGTTACCAACTATATCACATCAAACCACTGAACATAGAGAACAGAGCAAAGTTGGTCGTGGTGGTGCACACCTTTAATCACAGCACTCTGGAGGCAGAGGCAGGCGGATATCCATGAGTTCAAAGCCAGTCTGGTCTACAGAGTGAGCCTAGGACAGCCAGGGCTCTGTTACACAGAGAAACAGTATCTCAAAAAACCAAGGAAGAGGAGGAGGAGGAGGAGGAGGAAGAGGAGGAGGAGGAGGAGGAGAAAAGAAAAGAAAGAATGATAGTAAAATCAGTCAGAGGAAGTTGGCTGTGATAACATCGATCTATAATCTCAGTATCTGGAAGCAGGAGGCAGGAGGATAAAGAGTTCAAACTCCTCCTCAGCTACAGGGGCCAGCCTGGGGTACACAGGACCCTGTTTCAGAAAAAAAAGAAACAAACAAACAAACAAAAAAACAGGAAAAGTAGCCAAAGAAAACCGATACATTAGCTACAGCATAAACAATTACCTGAGTAATTAAAGATTCATCATCAAACGCCAGGATACCCAGGGCTGAAAAGTTTGAAAACTATGAATTTAGTTCTGTGTCCAGTGAAAACAACTGTATAAAAATGAAAATATTCTCAGGTTAAGGTACTATAAACGAATCATAATCATTGCTACCTACTTTTAAAAGATGCTAAAAGGGTTATTTTGAGATGAACAGAAGTGATACATAATGACATCGCAGGTGCTAGAACTTAAATGCAGGTCCCCTGTACCAGTGGCCAGTGCTCTTAACCTCTGAGTCATCTCCTAGCCTCCAAAGTGGCAAACGTTGTAAATCATGGTTACGGGAGCTGGCCTGACATGATCATTCTATTATGGATACATACGGAAATATTACATGGTATACAATTAATTGTATACAATCTAATTTTCAACTAAAATGTCTTCAAAATTATAGCTTTAAAAAAACTTTTTAAGCCAGGCAGTGGTGGCGCACGCCTTTAATCCCAGCACTTGGGAGGCAGAGGCAGGCGGATTTCTGAGTTCAAGGCCAGCCTGGTCTACAGAGGGAGTTCCAGGGCAGCCAGGGCTACACAGAGAAACCCTGTCTCGAAAAACAAACAAACAAAAGCAAATTAAAAAACTTTTTAAGAGATAGTTATTTTATGTGTATGTGTGTTTGCATATGTGAATGTATGTACACATATAATAATATGCATTATATTAATATGTGATATATGTAATATATAACATACAATGTAAAATGTATAATATATAGTGTATATTTATATAATGTATATATTATGATATATAATTATTGGCCCATTATATTATAATGGCCTAATATAAAGGGCAATAAATGGCTGTGATCATTTCCAGAGTAATGACAGATGACAATTTGCTGATCCATGAAAACTGTAACAGGGTAGGCACCCCAACCACACCCAAACATACCCTATCAAAGCTGCAGAAAGCCAAGAGCAATGGGAAAACCTGGACAGAAATCAGGGAGCACAGCAGCTGAGCTCAAGGAGGAGCGTGATTAAGAAGAACATCAACTCTCCTGAAATCGGGAAAGCAAAGGAAGTTCTGGCAAATATTTCAAATGTTAAAATCAAAAAGCTGCCTGCCTGGAGCCATGTCCTATGAAGTTATCTTTCATGAGTGATGGAGGTACAAAGACCTTTACGAATAAAAACTGAGAGAATGTATCACCACTGAGTCTTCTTCCACAGAATATTAAAAGTTTCTCAAGGAGAAGGAAAATAGTATAGGTTAGAATCTTGTATCTACAAAAAGGATGAAAAGATTTTTTTGAAGGCAAAAGAAAATAGTTTCATTGGCTCAGAAAGATTAATGATAGCAAGGGACAAGAGGAAAACTTGGAATGTCCTGCTAACAGACACTAACTGTGAAACAGTAGTGTTATTTCACATTGAACTTGAGGGGATGTACGGATGACTCAGCAGTTAAGAGCACCATGGTGCCTCTTGCAGAGAACATGGGTTCAATTCCCAGCACAGAGTAGCTCACAGCTGTCACTTCAGTTCCAGGGGAATCTGATGCCCTCTTCTGGCCAGTATAGGTACTACATGCACACTGTACACAGCCGTGTATGCAGGCAAACACACATAAAATATAAAGAAATCTAAACAATAAAGAGTGAAAGGCCATAGCAAGACACACCATGCTCACACTCACCAAAAGAAAGTTGGGGTAACTGTAAAGTTCAGGCAAAGGCGACTTCAGAACACAAGAAATTGCCAGACATGAAGAAGGACATGACCTGGAGTGGTCAATTTTCTAAGAATGGATAACCATATTTAATGTGTACATGTCCCTAACCAAAGCTTTAAAACACATGAGACAAAAAATAATAAACTGGCAAGAGAAATAGACAAATACACTATCATCTTTGGAGTGTTCAATACCCTGTACCAGTGACTGACAGATTCAGCAGGCAGAAAATCATGAGGACATGGCTGAATCGACAGTTCCATCCATCAGCAAGATCTAATTGACTTTTCCAGGTTCAGTCAACAATGACAGAACACACATTCTTTTCAGACTTGCAGGGAGCATTCGTCACAACAGAACACACTCTAGCAATAAGGACACCTTCAACAACCCCAACAGTACAAATCACTGAAATCGTGCTCGAGAGTTAGAAAGAATGAGAGCGGACATCAATGACCCAAAATCCCAAAGTGTCTGGAGATTCAAAAAGCCTCAGGAGAAATTTTAAAATATTTGAAAGGGAAGAGAAACAGGATCTACTGGATGGAAGTGACTCAGCGAAAGCAGAAGCTGGAGAGCAAATGGTGGTAGTTACTGTACCCGTGTGCTATATACTGTGTGTGTGCAGTGCCTGTGCAGACCAGAAGAGGGCGTCAGTACCCTGGAACGGGGGCTTCAGAGAGTTGTGAGGCCCAAAGTGCTGGGAGTTGAACCTCAAACGCACTCCAAGATCAGCCAGCACTGTTAATGGCCAAGACATCTCTGTAACCCAAAAGGGAATAGTAAAAGTCAAGAACCTAAGCCTCCAACAAAGAGAACTAGAGGAACATGTTGAATGAAATATACACAGAAAAAGAGAAATAGAAAAAAAATCAAAAAGGAGAAATTAAACATAAATCATGAAAACTGTCGAAACATGCGCACACTCCACACACACACACACACACACACACACACACACAATCTGGGCATGATGGTGCATATCTTTAATCCCAATACTTGGCAGAGGCAGAGGCAGAGGCAGAGGCAGGTGGATCTCTGTGAGTTAGAGGCCAGCCTGGTCTACATGGTGAGTTCTAGGTCAGCCAAGAATACATACTGAGATCTTGTCTCCAGAGAAAGGAAGACGGGAAAGAGGGGGAGGTAGAAAAAGGGGGGGGGAGAAGGAGGGAGGAAGGAAAACCATATCAACTCCAAGTAAAACAAAAAGAGCCAACTGCCAAGTTAGAAACGAAAATGTCTGTCACCACCAACTGCAGGGACATTAAACGGATAATACTAGATTATTACAAATAGTTCTTTGTCTACAGTGTGATAACTCAGATAAAATTGATTAATTTCACTGAATATGGGGTCTAAACCTATAATCCCAGCACTTGGTATGCTGACATGGAAACATCAGGAGTTGGAGGCCAACGATTAAACCATCTCACACGTATCTGATAGATATATACCAATTAACAACTGGAATGTATAAAGAACTCAAAAATACAAACAGCATCAAAAAAAAAAAAAAACAGTCACAACAACAAAATCAAGAAAACAAACAACCCAGTTTTAAAAAGCTGGCTATAGATCTGCATAGAGAGACCTCAAAAGATGAAATAAAACCGACTAAGCAATATCCGAAAGAGTGACCACGGTCCTTAGAAGTTAGGGAAATACAAATTAAAACTACCTAGTCCTTTCGCCCCTGTCAGAATGGTTAAGATGAAGAAAACAACTAGCTTGGTGTGGGACACTGGTGGGGGTGTTGGTGGGGTTCCAAACAGTGCAGCCACTCTGGAAGGCAGAGGGAAGAAATCTCAAAAATAAAGGCAGATTTATAATATGACCCAGCTACACACTCTTACTGGACGTCCTATTCCACAAACGCTTGCTCAGCCGTGTTCATTGCTACTCTATTTGCAATAGCGAGATGGCAAGGTCCACCTAGGTGTCCTTCAGCTGGAAGACAGATAATGAAAATGTGCTACGCATACACCGTGGAATACTATTCAGCTGTGAAGAGAAATGAAATCAGGAACTTTGCAGGGAAAGAGGTGGAACTAGAAAATAACATACCAACCGAGGTGGTGTAGACCCAGACACACAAATGTCACATGTTCTCCCTGTCTGTGGATCTGAGCTCTGAGCCGTTAGCTGTGAGCATATATAACCCAGAGTAACTTCAGAAACCAGGAAGCAGAACGGGACCATGTTGGGGGGAGTATTGGGAGGGGGATGGTAGGACACGGGTGTTGTACAAGGGGAAATGAGAAAATGGGGGGTAACTGGGGGAGGGGGAGGGATGGCAATGCAAAATGAG